>CBVK0101056395.1:0-19263 GCA_900067695.1 Picea abies
CCGCTCTTCCGATCTCACGAAGCAAAGTTGCTTCCTCCTCAGTTCCCTTCCGGTGTTCTCGTCCACTCTGCCATGACCCCTGTCAAAACCCCTTGGTTCACGTCCTCCCTGGTTCATTGGAGGTCTTTGGTCTCTCCCTCCAGTGTTAAGAGGTGGTCTGGGCATAAATTTCAGCCTAGCAGCTGGTCCTAGGTCCCTCATCCTCCAGATAGCATCCTGTAGGTTGGTAGGCTTAAAATCCTTTACCCATCCCTTCAAGGGTTCCATCAACCCCTCAATGAAGAGCATCATGAGTCTAGTTGGTGATATATCTTGCACCATCACGGCCAGCCTCTGAAATTCTTCAATGAATGCCTCAGTCGTACCTATTTGCTTAAGCTATGTGAGCTCCCTGAAGTGTATCTCCAGATCCCCTTGATCAAATCTATCAATGAGCCTCTTAGTGAATTATGTGTAGGACACTATCTGATTGTGGCCTAGTGTGGTGAGTCCATGGTACCACCAATCATGATCCTTGTCATCCAAGTACATGGTGAAAAATTCGATGGCTTCCATCTCCCTCATAAGATTAAGCTATAGATAGGTATCTAGCTTTTGCACCCATGCCAGTGTTGTTATCTTGGTCATACCATCAAAGTAGGGGATCTCTATCTTCCCTGCTCTTCGTTCAAACTCGAAACTGCTCCTGTGGTTCGGCCTTGGCTTATTTCTGAATTTGAGTTGGCAGTATTGATCCAGGGACATCTGCCTCTGAATGATCATATCCAGGCCATAGTACTCCTTAGTACAGTGTGCCATCTATTCCACAAAGTCGTCCACCCGCTCATGTTGCACCTGTTCATCTGTGAATGTGGGAAAGTATGGTCTAGGGTTAGCCCTGCTACCCATTTGTCCATATGACGTGCCTCCTCCATGGCTTCCCTCGGGCCTGGGAGCTTTCTCTGGATTATATCTAATTTCACCATGGGATCCATCAGATCCACCATATCCACCAGATCCACCAGCCACTTTGTTTCCATACGTCTTAGGGTCTTTCCCTTGATGAGTCATCTGCATCAATAGCTGGGTTATCATTGTCTGGTTCTCATCAATCTTCCTTAGATTCCCATCTACCTTCTTTAAGGTCTCGGTGATTTCGGCCTGTTCCCTTCGGTTAGTCTCCTGGCTTTCCTGCAAGTGATGAACCAGGTTGTTTTCTTTAAGATTTAGGGTCTTATGGAATTCGGCTGCTAAGTAGGCCAAGCCCTGTGGCTCACAGTCATCTCCTGAACCCTCCATTTTGGCTTTTATTTCACTGAGTTGTTTCTTCTTTCTGCCCTTAAAGATCCCACTGTACCTCTGCATGGGCTAATTCCCCCACAGGTTTGGAGGATCAAAGCTCTGATACCACTGTAATGATCCCAAGCCAATTTTTTGGTTGGAATCACTAACTAACCACTGATTTGATTATTATTTGTTGTGTATGTAGGTTGACCATGAATATTTCGGCCTTAGGGTTAATTCAGTTGTTGAGCCATGGATTTATACAAACATCATTATCATCATATGAAGATCATCAACACTACACAAGATAGGAACCACAAGCAAATAGTTGAACTTTATTATAAGAAAGCAAGCACCTGATACAATAGAGAAGCAGATCTGAATAGATGGCTTCAAGGCAATACTAGAGTTGCATACAAAATGCTCTTGGAGATACAAATCGAGCCTCCCAAAGACTGGCAATAGAAGGTGAACGCTCAACTGCAAAACCAAGGTTTCATCCTAACCCCTAAGCAACTGGTACAGCCCTGATGACTGTTGGTACGACCTGCTGAAGACAATGGACACCAAGGGTTCGGCCCTCCTGAAGGTATAGACATCCTAATGCTGCCAAACTCTCTCCAAGGATAGATCAAGGCAATGGAAGCCTCCTCCTAAAGTATGGATCTCAAACACTGAAGCTTCCTCCTTAAACTGTAGAAACCCTAGGATGGTACGGCCCTCCTGAAACCCTGAATATGGCCAATAGTACGGCCTAGCTGCATGTGTCCACCAAATCGTCTAAAACTCTTCCGGATGATAGATCGAGAACCTATAAGCACTTGAGAGAAGTCTCAAGGTCAGATCTATCTTGTAGCCTTCTAGATCTGAGAAATATTGAATCTCCAAGTCGTATCGTTTCTCCTGAAATCATCCCAACCTGTAGTAAATGATAGGGAAATGATGACTCCTCCAAGAAGCCCTCAAATTGATGAGCAAGGGTTTGCAAGCAAAACCCTGATGCTAGAAACCTCTCAAGCTTCTTCCTTATGTTGGATCGAACTCTTCCTCAACAATTGGTGTGCCCCTGCAAGAAAGCCTAGCTAGTACGGCCCTGCTAGTCCTCCTGGATAGATGATAGCTATAGAATGGTGTGGGTGGAGTATTTCATCCCCGAGACCAAGCTTGGAGCTAGTTGAGTGGAATATTTCACCACTGAGTTGCTCACTAGGGTTTGTAATATCAAAACCCTCAAAACTGCATGCTCAAGAGCATCAACAAGCAAAATACCAAAATCCAGAATGAATAATAGGTGTGCCCCAACCTCCTCTTTATACTTTTCTTCTATTTCCCTGTTGAGTTAAGTTAACCCCTAGGGTTAACTCCTAACTCAACCTCCAACACTTCTATTCCTTCATTGAGTTATCTTTTAACTCCTTTTCACCTTTTTATTAAATCAACTTAAGAATATAGCCTTAGTTTGGTTGACCCTTCCCCTCAGTGTGAGACTATGGCCTAGTGGGGATGCCTAGGTCACTGAGTCTTCTCAAAACTTCCTCATTAAGAGGTGGGGGACATTACACCGACTCTGGCACAATGTCACACACATCATCCTTCATACTGACATTCCTCCAACCCTGTTGATGGGTTGCTCCCTAAATATTGGAAGTCTCGGAATTGATGACGCTACATATCAATGCCACAAAGTTTGAAAACTTCATCGAATGTATTCTCTCCCTTAATGTGCTCCTAGAAGCTTCTTTCTCCTAAGTATCCATCAATGTCATCTCATACCAACTCAGTCTCCTGGCAGAACTGAAAGGGGCTAACTCCCTCTTCCCCTATGAAGTTTTACCCCCCACACTGGAAATCCATGAACTCTGCTCATCGTTCGACTGTTCACCCTTCAAAGCCTCTTGCTCCTCATCTTATGTCACCGACATTGATCCATGATCCAATATCCCCTTAGATCTTCTTACAGGTTGGCCTTGCAACCTGTATAACATGTTCTCTTTGACACCAATTCTCATTGTTGTGTCAAGGCTATACTTGCCCTCTTTGAAAAGTAATTGCAAAATCCATGCCCTCCAAAACTAAAATTGATAGAAAGTTATTATTCAGATCTAATACATATAACACATCTACCACCTCCAGAAAACCTCCTAACTTGAGATGGAACCTGATTGTCCCAACTCCTTCTACACCACACTTAGAATGAGTGCCAAGCTCCACATGTAAACCTGAGTCTGTCTCCGACCAACTGGTGAACAACTCATGTGTCGTTGTCATGTGACAAGAAGCACCATTGTTCAAGTACCACACACTCTTTGAGTAGGTGTTGGTAGAAAGGCAAGAAACCATTGAGTAAACATTCTCAAATTTCGCTGCAAACTCATCAAGATGTGTCTCTGCTAATGTTGATGTATGCGTCTTTCCATTACCCTTCTTCTTCTTATCCAAACACTGAGGTGAATAATGTCCATTCTTATGACATGAGAAGCACTTGATTTTACTCAAGTCCTTCTTAATCCCTGGTTGTGATGATCCTCCATCATTGTTACCCTTCTTGTTGAAACCCTTTCCTTTGCCCTTCCTTGTCTTACTGACAAGGGCCAAGTTCTCTTCACTACCTCCGTGCTTGCTACTCTTCAACGCCTCCTGGGTCTCTTCTTGGATACAATCATCCCAAAGTCTCTGACAATCTGGGATATTCTCTCGAGCACAAACTCCTTTGACAAATGTTCCCACGACTTGGGAATACCATTCAATGCCACATTCACAAGCTTCGCGTCCTTAGTTTTCTCCCCTATGGCTAGAAGTTGATCACGTACATGTGTGATCCTCATGAGATAACTGGTAACATTATCTAATCTATACATCTAAATCGATATGAGTTTATTCTTTAAGACCATCTTCCTATTCATGTTCTTGCTCTAGAATAAACTTACCAAGGCATCAAACATCTCTTTGGTTGTCTTCTTCTCGTTTAGGTGAGGGATTAGATTATCCTTCACTGAATCTAGGAGGACCCTTTCCGCTTTGATCTCCTTCTTATTGTGAGCATCTAAAGCTGTCAAATATTTCGGTGGAGTAATTGTTTTATCCACTAACTCCCAAAGGTCACACTCCTTCAATGCCAAAGTCACTCTTGCTTTCCAAGATAGATATTTGGATGCTCCATCCAATCTGTCTTCAACTCTCAACTGTGTTGCTGCCATCCCTAAGACCTGATAAACTGCCCTATAAATAACCTACTACTGGAAAATTGTCCTTGTGCTGACATGTATGACTTATACGTGATTGTCAACATTGCAAAGCGCGTATATACATGATTCGACACACTGCAAATCACGTATGTACGCAATTCAACCTACTGCAAATCACGTATGTACACGACTATGTCTTATGTGAATCATGTATGCCTCCGTACACCTACAAAAACCTATCTCTTCCTTATACAACTGTCTCCCTAAAAAATCTCTCCTTCAATTTCCTTCTATTGGTTATGAATCTGCTATGGATCTGAGATCTAGCTTCCCTTCAGAGCACCTGCTCTAATACCATGTTGATTTTCTAGTGGATTCAACCCTTGGTATACTCTGATGCCATGTGGAAATTTCTCCTACTCAACATCGACAATTAGCTTAAAACACAATCACTTTATCTACTAAAAGCACATCTGAGTAATCAAATAAACATGCAACGGAAGCATAAATAAGGAAACCAAATCAAACACATAAGAACACCAAAGTTTTCATGTATAAACCCCTAGAAAAACACCAGAGGGAAAACCAATACCGAAAATGATTTTATTATGCTAATAGCAGGGCTCTCGTAACATGGATAATGGCCCATTGAGAGAAATACAACTGCAAACTAAATTGGCAAGGTCTGACATGATATATGACCAGTTCTTGCATGCTTTTCGAGGCATATAGGATTCACCTTCTCGTGAATCATGTATATACACGATTCACCTCATTATGAACTGCATATCCATACAGAAAAATTGTATGACAAGTTCTATATAATCTGACACTCTCCTGTTGTTATGGGACTCATCGGTAAATTCGGACATGAACAGATCTCTCTAGATCCACCTAGATCTAGAACAAAACATAACAGAATATGACGCTTTCCCTAAGGTCTAATCATTGAGTTTACTATCTAACAAGAGATGAGCAACATACCGTTTAAATATCGCTTCCTCTTGTCATTGTCGTCCTAGCTCCACTCCAGTGCTCTTGTGATATTGGATCTGCAAGGGAACATAAGGCAACCAAAGTGAAAGCAATATAATATACTCAATGAGAACTTATGCATGTGATCAAGGAATCATGCATGTGATCAAGGAATCATGTAATAAAACAAAGCAAGTTTTATGGGAAAGAAACATATCACTGTATTATATTAAAATGAAAGTGGAGATTACAACCAAAGCCTTAATGTTGCAAGGTCCCCTTCCGATGACCCTTTACTCCAACACACACACTTGCTCCAATCCTTGAATGAAGAAGATCCGCAATGACTTGATAAACTGAAATGAATCTCTCAAGCATGAACTGAAGTAGAATTCCTCATCCAATTCTTAGCCTATTCACTATTAATCTTGCTTGAATCAACCTTCATTAACCTTGGCCTTTTCCATGAGAAATCCCTCTTTATATAGGGGAAAGAGATATGGTTGAAGATATTAGGATGATCCCACCAAATCAGAGAAGTGAGTAGGATCCCAACCATACGGACGCCACCTCATCTTTTAGAAGATCCCCTTCTAGAACTTTTCGTGAAGTTCGACCTTTTCTTAGCCTTTTGACATCGTCGTATCGTAGTTGTAGAGCAACATGCGGAGATGTCGCATGCTAGTTGTATAGTAGAGGGTGACGATCAGGCATTGTCACATCCTGCTTATGGAGCAGCCTGCGACGACCTTCCTTAATAGGGTTTTTTGAGAAGATAAATCCAGTCACCTTTCTCATGAAGATAGGCTCTTTTGGGAGCATAAACACATGTTTTTCAATGGATCATCAAGATTACCAAAATAATGTGTAACAGAATGCCCCCCAAAGTATGAGGTTGGAACTCATGACAACCGAAATACTTTGTAGAATGTGTGTGTCGGAAACAAAGAGCACATCAGTCGGGAACCTGCAAACAGTGAAGCATCAGCATAATAATATACCATCGTCTGAGGTAGGCATTCCCATACTCAAATTACAAAATTTCAAATGAGTCGTGGCCATTAAATATACACTATGGATACATGCCAAGGTGAATCGGCATATCCACCCAGAATACACTGTGGATCTATGCTCTAAAGAATTCAAATTCGGACATAGCCATGAGACATACAAAATGGATCTATGTGTCAAATACAAATGATGAATACTCCATCGCAACCTGGACCGGAATGGGGTGATCCAAGGTCTTCAATTTCGTCGTCCCTAAGTACGAATCTAACCATGTGATTACAGGTGCTGAATTCGAACATGGTAGAAACCACTTGATTACCAGTCAATGATGAAAATCGTTAAGAAGTGTGAGGGAAATCATCATTGATGTCAATGACTCCCAAGGTACCCCAGTATAATCCAACGAATGTGAATAAATGAGTTGAAGTCGAACACTCGATGGAATCTCCCAATCAGGGGTCAATGATGTGAACCCACTGTTGACAGCGAAGAATCCTGCCATTGAGGCATGCAAGCTCTAACGTGTTGAATGATTTCTAAATCTTGTTCTTGGATAATGAGCCAAAATCGACAGGAAAAGACTCGTCATAGAAGGGCCTTGATGTATCCCCCATCAATGACATGAAATAAGTAACAAATTTGAGGTAGATCAGAGTATGAAGTGATTTGAAACTGACATAGGGAAGGCTGACATGGTAGAAAATTTATAATTGCAGATGGCCGACTCAATAGGAGGCTTATTTAGGTTAGACTTCTCTTGAACATATGAATGACACGACAATGGTCTTGCCAGCATTGACTCAAGGAGGACCCAAAATATGGACATGCAGACGGTCAAATGAGAGACAAATGGATTTCCCAACCCAGATTCAATGATGAAGGGGGGTGTCATGTTCAAGAGTGAATATTATTGCCACTAACATAGATACAGAGACACATTTCTTTCCCAAATTTCCCCCCACCATTTCTAGCGAGTACCTCTTTATTTTTACGCGAGCTTGAGGAGGATAACATATGCTTGTTGATGTATTCTCATCCTTCGGACGAGTCCCTTAGAGTATGTTTAACGAACCCTAAGAAGGAGTGGTTCGGTCCCATATGGGTCTTTCGATGCTTGTTTAACGAGTCCAAAGAGAGAAAACTCGAGGGTTTTTCATGTATAGAGAGTCTGAAAATCACTTAAAGAGGAATCCACAAGTTCATTTTTCATAAGTTAATCTGATGAGACCAAAAAAGTGATAACCTACCACTCATCAAATGTTTTCTTCAAATACTTTTACGAGCATGAAAAGAACAAGGTCGCTCGACAATCTTTTCATGTTTAGAGAGTCTGAAAAGAGCTTAAAGGGAACTCTAGTGGGTTCCTTTTTCATATAACCTTTACGAGTCCAAAAAAGTGATAAAAGTATACTTGGTTACATTCTCATTGATTTACGAGCATGAGAAAGAACAAATACTAAGCTCGGTAACTTATTCTCATGTATTTACGAGCATGAGAAAGAACAAAGACTAAGCTCAGTAACTTATTCTCATGTATTTACGAGCATGAGAAAGAACAAAGACTAAGCTCGGGATTGTTTTCATTTTTACGCAAGCTTTAAAACAAAACAAAACTATGCTTGGAATAGATTTTAATTTTTTACACAAGCTTAAAAACTAAACAAAACTGTGCTTGGACCTGGTTTCATTTTAACACAAGCTTGAACCAGAGGAAACAATGCTTGAGGTAGGTGGTTTCATTTTTACACAATATTGAACCATAGAAAACTATGCTTGTGACTTCCCAACACATAACACAAGGATGGTTGGTACTTAGCCCCTAGCTTAAGAAGCCAGTGGCTCTAACTTCGGCATGAAGTCCAGAGGCTGAGATTATTTCCCCCCAAGCTTCGTTTCATCCAACTACAAAGGAGAATGAAATGAAGCTTCAAATACTAGACGAGGGACTTGACTCAAATAGAGAGGGGGAAAACTATTTCATTTTTTAACGAGCTTGATATAGAAACAAGAACTATGCTCGTAACCTCTGTTTCATTTTTTAACGAGGTTTCCACAGAGATGAAAAACTATCCTCATAAGTGATTTCATTTTTTAACGAGCTTGAAATCAAAAAACCTTGCTCAAAGACCTTTGTTTCATTTTTTAACGAGGTGGCCTCATAGATGCAAAAACTATCCTCGAAGTCTTCTTGATCATGGATACCAAGAGGACAATGCTTCGGAAGGAGACCATGTCAAGGGACAAAACTCGGTCATGGCTTCCAAGAGGTCTTCACTGGAAGGAAGAAACACACTCTGGAAGGACACCATGTCGAGGGTCGCGACAGGAGTAAAGAGATCAAGCTCTAGCAACCCTATCGAAGAAATCACTGTGTCAACTACTGGATCTAAGTCATCAGAAGTTGAAGTCATGGGAGACAACACCACATAATTGACTTGTGGTGGGGGAGATACCGTCTGCATATAAGAACCATTCAGGGAGGCAAACCAGGTGGGGTCAATGAATGAAAGTTGATCAACAGTCACAACCCGTCCATCATGAGGGAAAGATATCACGCGAAAAAGAGTAGACACAATAGCTTTCATGGCATAGACATAATCTCGCCCAAGGAGTAAAGAGAAATCCAAGGGGTCTTGGACTACCATGACATCCATAAAGACAGTTTTCCCTCCCAAAGTTACAGGAAACTGAGGAAGGGTCCCTAAAGGTTGACTGGTTCTTCTATTAAAAGCTAACAGATTCTGCGTAACCGGCGCAAGTAGAGGACAACCCAAAGCTTGCCAAGTAAAAGAGGAAAAAAAGCTAATGGACGCACCTTCATCTATCAACGTCTGAGGAACATCCCAACCACAAACTTGTACTGTAATCTGGAAAGGAATGTGAGAGGGAAGAAGAGGTTCAGTTAGCACACCCCAATCAAAATGGATGGTCTCATTACTTGGAGGGGGTCCTATGGGAGAAAGAGGAATACCTCTCGGCACGAGAGATGCTGTATCAATGAGAAAAACGTGGGCAGTATCGGGTTTACTCTCTAGCGGGAGAGTAGGATCGACCGATGGAGAGATCAGATCGACCACTTGGGTTTCATTCTTCAAGGGGAGAATGGGATCGACAGGTGGAAATGGATCAACCGCTTGGGTTTCACTCTCTAACAGGAGAGTGGGGTTGACCGAGGATGGTATCAGATCAACCACTTTGTCAAGTGGTTCAACTAAGGACGTGACCAGATTGACGACATGATCAACCGGATTGACCAGTGAAGGGACCGGAGTGATCATTCCATCAACTATTGGAGGGTTGAGAGAAAGCTTACGGTATGTAGCTGGACGTTGAGGCTGTGAAACAGTCATGTCTTCCAGTAATTTTGAGGCTTCGTCCATATGAGGAAAAAGGTGAGTGAGATGACTCTATTTACATAACATACACAGGAACTTGACTCTACTTTTCTTCTTCCCAACCGTATCATGACTGGTTGACGGGAGGTTGTCAGCATGTTGTTCAGAGGTTGATGACATGGGTTGGTCAGGGTGTGTAGACCATACTTCTATAACCTTGGATAGACCAGGGCAATCCTTAAGAAGATGGCTACCCTTACAAAGCATGCAAGGGTACTTGGGCTTACGGGTTGTTTGGGTGATCTTGACATCATCAACACTCCTAGCACGATTAACAGTAACTGGTTGTTTTCCAACATGTTTGACAGTGGTTGGAGGTTTTGACCCTTGTTTATCTTTCTTCTTCTTAATCTTTATTTTCTTCTTCTTCTTATTCACCAGGTTACTAGATTTAGAAATTTTACTCGACGAAGAAGATGAAACGGAAGGCAACCTTGCAAGTGAAGAA
The DNA here is from genome assembly GCA_900067695.1 of Picea abies. Classification (NCBI taxonomy): domain Eukaryota; kingdom Viridiplantae; phylum Streptophyta; class Pinopsida; order Pinales; family Pinaceae; genus Picea; species Picea abies. Next base: position 10,278 of record CBVK0101056395.1, read on the forward strand.
GGCGAAGAAGACCTTACTAGTGAAGAGGGTGAAGGATCAACATGAGGTTGATGCTCTTGGGGGGAAGTGCTTGTGACTGAAGCACTAACTACATTCGAGATTACCTGAGTGGAAAAAAACCATACCAATAATCGAATAGTGAGACCTGGAAGGCTCAAAGTAGCGATGTGAGGACGACCAATGTTTCCATAAGAAGGAAAAACAAAAGGTTCCCCTGGAGCAGGGGTTCCTTCATTGGTCATTCCAGGAACTGACGCCATTAAATAAATCCAACCTCTAGTCTGCTAGGGAAAATAAACAGCACATGCTAAAAATCTAGAAAGCAAGCAAGCAAACAAAACCTTCTCACAATGAACTCACTAGTTGGTGATGAAATCCAACGTCGCGGGAACAAAGTAAGAAGGGGTTGAGATAGAGCGGGTGGAAAAGTTACATTGACGACCTTCTTAACAAACTTACACCCTTGTGAAAGCTCCCACACATAATCATGGGTATACCCTCCAAGGAGCCCGAGTGAGTTTGGCCAACGTCGATTCCAGGTACCGTGAAGACTTGCCCCTCCACAGTCACCTCGTGTAAAGAACCTAGAGAGAAAGGCCACTAAGGTTACCAATCACTACAGTGATTCCTGGGGAAACAGTCGACAGTCCAATCCACATGCAAGGGCAGGGTATCCAGCCCGAAATCAACTTAAAAGGCTTCCACTCATCATTATGGGTATACCTCTCAAGTGACCCCCATAATACACGTAATCTCTACACCAAGACCAACAAAGCAGGGTGAGTAACTCTGCTAGTCTCAATGCGACCTTGTGATTGACCCTTGTGTGAGAAGGCCTTCCCAAGACAAAATGTAATAAGTGGATTTAACTGCTCCCTAACTCAAGATTCTATGTTTGTTTGCAGCTTTGGAAAGTTATCTTTCACACCTATTCCAAATCCCTACAACTAATCTAATGTAGGTTTGCTACCAGAAAGTATAAAAATGTCTAATCAATCTTTTCATGTTTAGAGAGTCTGAAAAGAGCTTAAAGGGAACTCTAGGGGGGTTCTTTTTTCGTATAACCTTTACGAGTCTGAAAAGGTGATAAAATTATACTCGGTTACATTCTCATTGATTTACGATCATGAGAAAGAAGAAAAACTAAGCTCGAAGTTTTTTCTGAAAAACTCTAAAAGGATCTGTACAGGCGACACATGTATAAAAGAAAACCAAAAAGATGTATCCTTGTTCAATATTCCACTCCTAGATTTCTCACCTGTGAAAAATCAGACACTTGTAATACCATTAGAACTCTAGGGTTTAGGTGAAATACATAAAATAATATAAAAAATGAAATGGAAAAGTAAAAAGTTGATAAAATTGAGTAAAAACTTCATTTTACCATTCCATTGTTACTCCACCCAAACTTTGTTCCAAAACCCCCTTTTTACCTCAAACTTCCACTGTGGATTGCAGAAGGCACAGTTGATCATTTGGTGAACGGTCTCCGCATAACAGGTAATTTTCATCTCTTTCAACTTTTCATGGATCAATTTTTGCTTTTCATTGGTTAGAAATGGCTTTTTGGGTTGAGTTTGCAAGGGTACTCGCGCATGGAGGTTGTTGCAAGCACCCTATATCATGGCCTGCGACAACCCAGGGTCATCGCAGTCGGCCTTAAGGCTTGACTGCAAACTTTGTTCCAAAACCCCCTTTTTACCTCAAACTTCCACTGTGGATTGCAGAAGGCACAGTTGATCATTTGGTGAACGGTCTCCGCATAACAGGTAATTTTCATCTCTTTCAACTTTTCATGGATCAATTTTTGCTTTTCATTGGTTAGAAATGGCTTTTTGGGTTGAGTTTGCAAGGGTACTCGCGCATGGAGGTTGTTGCAAGCACCCTATATCATGGCCTGCGACAACCCAGGGTCATCGCAGTCGGCCTTAAGGCTTGACTGCGACGACTCTGCACTGTATGGATGTCCTAGCCTGTGACGTGCGTAAATCAAAAAGTCTTTTAAGACGTGTTTGCCAATAAAAAGTTTCCAAGGAAAAGATAAAGGTGTTAATCTCTCTTTTATGTCCCATTGCAGGTTTTCTACAGTAAGAATGTTGGAATGGCGAGAGAGAGAGCATGAGGATGAAGATTACTTTGTCGAGAATGACCCGGGAATAGTAAATTTCTTCCGACAGTGTGGACTGCTAAAGTTCTTCAAGATCCATGGCATGAGGGCCTAGTTGAGGTTGCTCGGATACTTAGTTCACATGTGGGATGTGGACCAGCAGGTATTTTGTGTGGGGGCTCACATCCTTGCGATAGATAATGAGGATATATACTTACTGACTGACTTGTCTCGCCGTGGGGCCCGAGTTACATTGACAGGTAGCAGGGAGGTGGTGAGCCTATGAGTCACTATATCAGTGAGCATTGCGTACCCGGTACTCAGAAACATAGCAACAAAGTCGATATCAGAGACGTTTGTGATTTGCCTCTATGGACAATCTTCTACACTATCACATGCATGGCAGGGAGTGCAACTCCCCATATGGTTCTTCAGAGCTACTTCCAATATGCGTTGGAATGTATGGAGCCCCAAGTTTTCAACTAGTGCGACGGGGTTCTCAAACGCATAAAAAAACAATTAACCAAGTGTAGGAGGGGTGACTTGAAACAATTCAGATACAGATTGATTTTGGTGTCCCTCTTCCTGGAGAGGGTCTCATCTTTGCGTTTGCAGGTAGAGTGGGGTATACCTGCCCCAGAGGATCCAAGAATGAAGAGGTGGGTCAACCTCATGGCACAGCATGTGACTGGTCCTATCATTAGGTATAATGATGTTTTCTTTGACTAGTTGAGGACCCAAATGTTTATGGTCGATGACTATGCTTATGTCGGTTTAGACTTCCAAGGTGATCCAGACTTGGTTCTTCCTGAGGGTTCCCGATGGAGGGACATAGGTAAGAAGTACATTTTGTTTTTATAATGTTTTTGCGATTTTTAAATATAAAACTATTTTTATGTGTTATTTATCCGATGACTTAATCAAATGCTCTTTTGATGATGCAAACGTGGGACCTTACCGACCTCCAGGTTCATCCCCCATACAAAGGCGAGGGGAGAGAGATGACGTAGCATGAGTCATTGTTGTTGACTACGAGATTCTAGAGCAGAATCTAAAGGGGCTTACTATGAACATTCTGGATGTCTCCATCGACGATATCCCGAGGCATTATCAACGCTATACAGTGGGCGTGTCTATTTCCATCGGTCGACTGCTTCGTAAACTAGCATGGGTAGTCGCATGTTATAGCGAGCAACATCCTTGATGTTATATTTGTATATGAAGCCATGTGCTCCACATTTTTGATATTTTGGTCTTCGGACAAAAACACTTTTTGTAAAACTTTTATCGTTATATATATATGAGGCTTCTACCGGCTTACTTGTTGGTATATACAAAGTGTGATTGGATTTTATAAATTTCTTAAATGTCTGTCTAACAGATAATTAGCTAGAGCATATGTTAATGTATTTAGACATCTAAGAATGTGTTGATATTCAATGTAATCAAAATGATGTTCCAAAAGGCGAATTCGTAAATATACCCTTAATAACGTAGGACTTCGGATGGAGTAGACATTACACAACTGTAGGACTACCAACTATGAATCAAGTCGTACAATAATATGGCGGATTCCAAGTGAAATAACGTCGGTCAATAATTCGATGACTGCACTATATTTCGCGATGTTATTAGTTGCACGACCAAAGCAAACACCATGTAGACTAATCAATTCATTTGTAGGTGCATAGATTGCCCAAGCAACAGATGCTAAGTTTTGAGTGTTGCAACTAGTGCCATTAGCGAAGCCAATGTAGGGTAGCGAAGACACTGACATCTGAAAACCAAGCACAACGCAAGGTAAGCAACTGGGGGTTGAAACCACACAACGAAAAAGCACATAAAAGTATGATACACTAAAAGTACAAGCACTCATGCAAAAATGACTTAAGCATAGTACTTCTTTAAGTAAAGCCCATTTCGGAGCTCACTCAAAGGGATTCCATCATAATCAACTAGCTCATAAGCTCCCTTCTCCAACTCACGTTTGATAATGTAAGGACCTCGCCACATGGCCTCGAATTTACCGGCCCCTAGCAAATCACGATCTTTCTCATAAAGAAGAACTAGATCACCTTCAGAAAAAACATGTGGCTTGACATGCTTGTCGTATTGGGATTTAACACGTTTCTTCTGAGTTTCAATAACTAGGGCGGCATCACGACGGGTTTCGTCTAATTGCATTAAATACAAAATATGCTCTTCTTCAACAGAGGTATTGGGGAGAAGTTCAACGACCAGTTTCAAAGACGGTATTTCACATTCAATCGGCAAGATAGCCTCGATACCATAAACTAGTTGGAAAGGTGTAAATCCTGGATAGATGTCAGATATGCCCATAATGTTGAGAACAACAACGTGTGCCAGCTTGTCTTATGAATTCCTATCATTCGTTGAAGCATAGTAATGAGAACTTTGTTGATTGCTTCAACGTGTCCATTGGCCTACGAATAATAGGGGGTTGAGTTTTCATTGCGAAGACCCAACTTTTTCGTAAGTTCATACATCATAAAATTCTGAAAAATGATTACCATGATCAGTAACAATAGCCTAAGGGACACCAAATCGGGTAATGATATGATTGAATATGAACAATGCTGCAGTTTTCCCGGTGTTATCAAATGTAGGCATCGCCTCGACCCATTTAGTGAAATAATCCACAGCTACAATGATGTATCCATGCCCCCCAACCGAGTGAGGATTACATGTCATGAAGTCAATGCCCCATTTGGCGAATGGACCAACGGAAACTACAAGATGTAAGGGAGTAGGATGAGATCTTATCTTGTTATTATAAGTTTGGCAAGCATGGCATTTATGAATGGCAATGATGCAGTCCTTAAACAAAAAAGGCCAGAAATATACCGCTCGTAAGATCTTTTGGACAGTGGCATACCCAGACATATGACCGCCACATGCTCCGGAGTGACAGTCATTCAAAGATTTCTCAACTTCATCGTAAGTCAGACATCGTCGAAAAATGGAATCAACACCGCAACGGTAGAGAGTGTCACTAAGAATGATGTATTGGCAGGCTTGATATCGTATACGACGATGATTAGTGATAGATAGTTCGGGCCACAAAGCTTGATTCTGGAGATAGATAATGATATCTATGTACCATACGTCATCAGAACTGATCAAAAAAAGGGATTCGTCGCACAAGGAATCCTCTACCACATTTTCCGTCTCAGTGGAGGGAAGGTCACATATCAGTTCAACGAAAACCAAATATTTCTTAGACTTAGCGCGTTGAAATTCTAAGTCAAACTCTCGGAGAATCACTATCCATTTGGAGTACTTTCCCCCTAGAAATTGTTGGGTGAGGATATGTTGCATAGGGTTGCAATCGGAAATAACAGTGGTTCTGCGTAATAAGATATAATGATGAAAACGTTGGACAACTTGAACAGCTGCCAAGGCCAGTTTCTTCACATGTAGGTATTTGGTCTCAGTAGTCGTGAGACTCCAACTCAAATAGTATATCACATGTGAGTAATGTGAGTCATCCTCTTGGACTAATACCATGGAAATGGTAGAGTCCGAAGCAGCTAAATAGAGGAAGTAATCCCGGTTATAGTCAGGGGGAAATAGTAATGGTATACGGGTTAAGGCAAGTTTCAAAGCTTCAAAGGCTCTTTCCGTAGTATCATCCCATATGAACTCGTAACCTTTCTTGAGTAGCCGAGTGAATCCTTTCGCCAATTCAGCATAATTGGGGATGAAACGACGCAAAAAGTTTGCCTTCTCTTGCAAACTTTGGAGTTGGCGTAAAGTGGAAGGAGGAGGTAGATTAAGGATAGCCTCAACCTTCAAGGGGTCTACACGAATCCCGTGTATCAACACAATAAAACCAAGCAATCGGCAGAACTCCACACAAAAAACTCATTTATGTGGGTTTAAGCGCATACAATAATAACGACAACGTACAAAAATGGCCCTCAAATGTGTCGAGTGATCTTGACAATGCATGGAATGAGTCGATAGATCATCAAGATAGGGTTGCACAATGTGCTTAATATCATGGAAAGCATAAGACATAGCGCGTTGAAAAGTCGCGCCAACATTTTTGAGACCAAAGGGTAATTTTTGGTAAGCAAAGGTTCCCCAAGGGCAAATAAAAGCGGTTTTGTGTTGGTCCGCGGGTAGAATATTAATCTGATTATACCCGGAGAAACCATCCATCAAAGAGAAGATCTCATTGTCAGCATAGTCATCGGCGATATGGTCAACGAAAGGGGTTGGGTAATTGTCCTTAGGACAAGCCTTATTTATGTCCCTATAATCTACACAAATGTGGATGGTACCTTGTTTCTTATTCACCGGAACTAGATTGGATACCCAATAAGTCAAAGCCACGGGATAAACAAAGCCAACTTTAAGAAGTTTTTCAACTTCAAGCTTGATAACAACAACTTTGCGTGGGTGCACTAGGCGAAGTCTCTGCCGAACGGGTTTAGCATCCGTGTATGTCTTAATCTCACGTACACCAATATTAGGATCAATACCTGGCATCTCTCCGTAACTCCAAGCGAAAACGTCGCAGAATTTTTGGAAAAGGGATTTATACGTGTGGAGCTCGTCAATAGAATACGAGGCCCCAATATGAACATTCTCCATGACTCCAGATTTAATGGATATGTCGAGAGGGATGGTAGGTGAAATGTTTCTCAAGTTCCCTTCGTTCAAAACATTGTGTGATGACTTAGGAAATAAAGAAATAACAACAACGGTCGACAAAGTCGAAATCCGTTGGTAACTCTCTATGGTGTCACGTTCTAGGAAGATAATGGAGTGGTGATGCCCATCGTCCTAGGGAGTGTCTTCCATAGACATGACTGACATGATCATCTCATTCGTAGGAAAAATCACGTGAAATGGATCGGGAGATGAATCACAGAGAGAAGGAGAGGAAGGGGTTGTCGATTGAATAGCTCGGTAAGCGGATTCGACCGGACTTAAAGGCATCTGGTTGCCATAACGGAGGTAATCATCAGGGTTAAGTACTACCCATGGGTCATATGACTCAGGGGTTTTACAAACAGTGGTGGATATCATGTTAATAGAGGCAACAAAAGGAGGGGGAATATCGGGTGGTGGGATTGGAAATGTACCCATCAAAGTAGAATCTTTTAGTAGACCCACTATGACATTCTCATAACCAGGGGGTGTCTTCGAAATAAAGGGAATGTTGCTAGTACGGGAATCAGAATTAAAGAAGGCCAGTTGGTCAATAGTAACGACCTTTCCTTGGTGCGGGAAACATAACACACAGAAAAGGGTAGACACAACTGCACACATGGAATCGATCTAGCTACGACCAAGTAAAAGGTTATAATCAAGAGGTGCATCAAATACCTCAACCTCAACATTGATCAATTTACCTTCCAACGTAATAGACAACGAGGGAAGAACACCGTAGGGTTTAAAGCATGTACAATTGAAGGCCTTAAGTGTATTGTGTGATTCAGTGAGGGTAGGACAACCAATGGCTTTCCAACAAGTGACGGACATGACGTAAGTCGAGGCTCCTTCATCGATAACAGTTCTACAAATATTCTTGTTTTCAACAACAACTTGGATCTGAAATGCTAATTGAGGAGGAAGCCTTGGAACGTGATCTTCCAAGTCAAAGATTATGAGATTAGTATCTGTGGGATCAATTCCACCAATGGGCTTTAATAGTGCCTTCCATTGAGCAGGGAAACTTTGAAGGACTTCGAGAGCTGACATCACAGAGGGTGCTTGCGCAAGATCTTCTACAATATTGTAGTTTTGGGCAGCACGAGCATGAGGATTGAACACATACTTTCGAACATAACCCTTGGGAGGAGGGCGAAGAACTATATCGAGACCCGATGTTTCGAGATGAAGAGGACCGTTTGGAAGTGAAGTTGGAGGAGAAGGTTGAACTAGCGAAGGTCGTATATCATCAACTTTCTCTTTTGACAGAGAGTAATCCTTGGCTCGAGTCGCGATTGCAACTTCCTTCTTTTTAGAATCACCAGTACACATAAGGACATAGGACGAGGTAGAAGGAGAAGTTTGGTCATGAATGACCAGTTGGGCTTGCTGCTAAGAAGGGAAAGGTTGTGACAAAACGACAGGTGTAGGAGGTTTTCCACTCCCTTGGAGGAACTTAGTAACCTCGACATGTCTTGGACAATCTTTCATGTAATGATCATCACCACAAACAAGGCAGGGGTAATGAGGTTTACGTTTATCATTCTCATCGACGATTTGTGTCTTGGCTTTATCAGATTGTGGATTATTACTATTGTCCTCCTTGTTCTTACCCTTCCCTTTCTTTTTATTTTGATTCTTTCGGGTAGGCGTGGATTGAACAGAATTAACCTCGACAGTCTTATCGGTGGAAGGAGTAGGAGTAAGAGTAGGAGTATTTTGTGCATTAGAATTATTAGATTTGGTATTGGTGTGATCGGCGTGTGTGGAATGGGCCTCAGCATGAAAGGTGCCAATCACACCATCAACAGCATGAGATGTTGTTGGAGGTGTTGGGGTAGTGTTTGTGGATGTTAAGAACCTGAATAGATTTACAAATATAATCACCACAAATACTTAATACACAATAGATCCACAGAGCAAGATAGAAGAAACCACACTTTATTATTACCAAACCCTTGAGGTAGGGCAACACCATACAATGGATCCTCTTTTTTCTTCTCCGAAAAAAACTACAAAAATAAAAAATATTTGCCCATAATGTCTGCCAAGGAAAGTTCTTTGATACCACTTGTTAAGAACCTGAATAGATCTACAAATATAATTACCACAAATATTGAATGCACAATAGATCCATAGAGAAAGATAGAAGAAACCACACTTTATTATTACCAAACCCTTGAGGTAGGGCAACAC
>CBVK0101056397.1:0-11918 GCA_900067695.1 Picea abies
GATGCCATATTTGGCCTCTCTTAACATACCAGATCTAAGAAAACTCACAAATGATCCTATATTGCATGACCCCACATGGCCTGCAATGCCTACCAAACTACCTTCAGACATCCCCAAGTTTGAAGGAAAGGCAGGTGATGACCCTGGCAACCACGTCACGACTTTCCACCTATGGTGCTCTTCCAACAACATTATGGATGATTCCATCAGACTACGATTATTTCAATGCACACTCATTGGCCCATCCGCCAAATGGTATGTAGACGAAAAATCGGGGTCCCATGCGACTTTCGAGTCCTTGGCCAAAGCATTTTTGACCTTCTTCCAATTACCAATCCACCATGACAATGGTATTGAACTACTCTCTAATTTCAAACAAACCTCAGCCACACATATTGCTGATCACATTCATGAGTGGCATAGACGACGTAGTTTGTGCAAAGCTGAAACCACCAAACAACAGTGTCCTGACTGGTTTCTCAGATCACTTGTCTCTCTCCTCGGTAAAGATGTAGCTTCCACCTTCCCTCAATCCGAAGAGGAAGCCATTAGTAAGGCTCAACAATACGACCTCATATATTCACAATTAGGGTACTTATACACAGTACTTCCTGACCTCCCCAAACCCATGCCATTCGGTCAAGACAAACCCGGGATGTCTCACTCAGCAAACAGATTGATTGGTAATACCACACACCACAGTCCTCAACCCCAACCACCACCAATGTATGGCACACCTCAATATTCGTCGGCATATGGGGGAACCTCTTATTACCCCCCACCCCCTTATCAACAGCCATACCCTGTTGCTATTCCTCCGCCCATCAGTGGGCCACCGCCAACACTCCCAATACACCCACCTATCCAGACAAGTTTTGGTACCCCCTCTACCACAGCTTATACTTTAAGTACTAGCGAAAGCGCCAGGCCTTCCCACATACCTTACGGATCACAAATCCCACAGAATCCGTACTTTCCATTTCCAGGTCCTCCACAACCTATGGTTCCCCCACATCCTCACGTCGAGGTGAACTTTGTTCAACCCTCTCTCGTTCAGCAATATCAAAATTTTGAACAGCTGAATACGGCAAATGCGACCCATTCGTCGTATAATGCCAAAAAGAAAGGAAGAAACAGGAACAATAAAAACCCAGGCCAAGGCGGGAATCAACCCCAACAAAACCAACCTACTGGGGGCAACCAGAACCAAGGGAATCAGAACCCCCAAGGGGGCAATAACAATAGGCGTCAAGGGAGAAATAACAATACTATCAAAACCTCTTTCCCTTGTGCCCTTTGCGGTGAGTTCAGTCATTATACTCATCATTGCCCCCAAATCATTGATTTTAAACGACTGAAAGACTCAGGAAGTCTACCACATCCTCCAGCATCGCTTGCCCCTCAGCAAGCCCCACAACAATACGTGCAACAACCCCCCCCAGTCGTACTACAGAATCCTATTCCACACCAAGGTGTGATAAACACCCAACAGGACACGTAGCCTATCCCACCTCAGTTAGGACAGTATCTCAACCAAAACAATCCTGTAGATCGTACTATCCTCCTCACCAGTGAGGAAGAAATCCTTCTGCAAACACGTAATCATCAGTATCGTGCACCCGCTGAGTCTCCTCCCATTCCCCCAAAAACAACCCCAACACCAATGGGACCCCCGTTGGTACTCCCTCTCCCTACTGCTGAAACACCTCTTCGCATCCCTCGCATCCCCTTGCGTAGGAATGTCCACAACCCCCAGGCTAGGGCGGCTCATAATTACAATATGGTTGACAACTTAGCACAATACCCGACTGCCATGTCAATCTTAGAAGTCCTTCAAACTTGTCCCACTCAGCAGAAATCATTACTTTCCACCTTGGGGGTAGTCGACCCTGCAGACACTCAACTCATCACATGTGATCTCGATAGCGGACCCCTAAAACCCCCTGTACGACCCTCCGTACAGCCCCTGCCCAGAAATGGAAAACCTAATTCTATGCAGGACGATCAAACTACTAACCTGAAGTTCGCTAATCTTGAATCGGCTGCCTCTCTCTCCCGAAATCTCCAAATCTCCTCTGAATACCTCTCGTCCAGTCACTCTGGCAGCAAGTACAAATGAGGTGGCAATGTGGGCCCTACAGCTATATATAGGCCTTTCCGCCAAACTTCCAATGACCATTCTGGGAGCTCCGGGTGTTTGTTCTTCGATCCGTCTTCAGCCACAGGATCAGCATCCCATCATCTACATCAAGACAGTCCCCGGGCCACTTTTCATCCTTAGCCCCCGGGGCACCATTTTTTCATACCCCATCCAGGTACACATGCTCATGTTCAAAATTATCAAATAAATGCTCGTATGTTCTATTCTCTTCAGATATTGTTCACGTCGGGTATTTGGTTTTCATGTGTGCAGGTACTTGGTCATCATACATCAACGCAACCCCTTCAGGTATATAATCAACACTGGCATGCAATCATTCCCTCTGAATCTCAATTGCATCTCCAGTCACACTCTTTGACATTTGCCTCTAGGATCTCCATCTCCGGCTCTACAGTACCAACACCTCCATTTGCATCTTAGGTACTGTCACCCGATAGCACTCTCCCCTACATGAGTTGTCTCATTCATAGCACCCTTTTGCACTTTGACACTCATGCTATTTTTCAACCCTTTAGGGATGGGAGTCCCGATAGTCTTACATCATGTCGTGAATCAACCACATACACCTTCTCCTCATTTTGCTAGCTTTCCCACCAGAATCCCAAATTATCTCTTCAAGGTTCTAGTTTGACTGCACCTTCGCAGTATCATGAACCCTCCATTTCATCCACAATCAGTTTGCCCCTCTGTAAATTTCCCTTCATTCACCTACCTCATACAGAAACCCACCCATGGGGCCCCTACCCTTCCCCAGTTCTCCAAGAAAATGGCGCCCTCTCTGGCCTAACCATATTACATTAGGGCACCTGTTTCTGTATTTGTATACTCAACCCAAAATTATTCTTTATTTATTGTAAACAAAAAAAAAGCCTTTATTTGCAGCATTTGCATACGTTTTTGTTGTCACCTTTGGCGACCTTCTTCCCTTTTTGGCAAGCGCAACCCATGTTGCCCTTGGTTGGGGCACCCCTTATCATCTACCCTTGTTGACATTGTCCATATACTCCGAGTATCCCACATGCCACTTACCTCTGCCCTCTGAGTTTTTTCACGCTGTCCCGCCTCTGGCACGACTTATCCCACGTCTTGTTGTCCCCCTGACACTCGACTTAGTTGCACAGTTGCGGCCACTTATCCTTCGCATATACCCCCAACCAAGGGCAGTCTTGAGTCTTCATACATATTGACTTCGACCATGTACCTCCTCCAATTCCTAACCTCACCTAGTAGATTTCATGAAGCCCTTTTCTTATGGGAGTCATGTCCCCCTTTTTGTCGACATTAGCACAGTTTTCCAAAAGGGCGACAGTATCTTGACTCTAATTACCTTTCCAATGAGAGATCTCGGACGACACAGGGAGAACCACAATTGCTCCCTGTTGTTGTTGACCCCCGTAACATTCGACTTCAACACTTTCTCATGTTACGGTGGGTCTTACTTTGCGACTATTGTAGTTATTTCTTATATTTGCTGAAGACCTCTGAACTTGACTAGGCTATCAATGCCTACAGAATCCGTGATATTTCTTACAAATGTCACTGCCTACTGTTCAGAGTATGTTCCTACGCAGAATTGTCTTTTGCCTTTATCATGACCGCCCCTAAGGGCGCTGCAGTTGTCTACATCAACACATCGTTCCTTTTTTGAGTTACATGACACGAGCATGGGGCATGCCCGCCTTGTTTGTACACAGTTTATTTTTACACACCTTATGGAAGGTTGGGTTCTACAGGTTCCCTTCTCCCTCCAACAGGTAACTCTTGACAATCCCACTATCGCTCTCTCTTACAACGACACTCTCAGTAGAAGAAACATTGATGGATTTCGGCTATACGTATGCTCCTAACCTCATCCATCAGGGGGCATCTGTTATCACTAAAATTTTGTTCACAAATGGTTACAAGAATTCAACATCGCCAAACAGTTATGAGGTCACCCATGGACCAAAATTACCACAAAAGCATTTCCAAAGGGTCAAAAACTATACAACTAGTGACAAAATTAAAGTGCGCTATGACTACAGAGGGCGCGCGCGCACATGCGCAAAACAGAAATGCAGGAAACGCGCACATGCGCCCGATGTGCGACTGTGGTCGCAAAAAGACGCGCACATCTAAGAACAGCGCATTTATGAGAGTGGTCGGCCTCCCACCCACTTCTGGTTCAGCTTCCAAGTTGATTTGACACTCAAATCTGGACTAGATTTGATTGGGTGGCTGGTCAAAGACCTAGAAATGCCCTAATTAGCCTCTTTACACACTACAAGCTGGTTGCACAATACCTCAAAGAGGTGTTATAAAAAGGCCACGGGTGCACTTCATTTTTCAAGGAATTCAATAGCAAAGTTATGCTGCCACTATTCTCTTGAGGAATCCTCTATTCTCATCAAGAGTATACTAGCATCATTGCATTGGGCAATCCATCTCACCCCTTGAGTGGATTAGCAAAGAATTCTTTCACCATTTTCATTTCAAAGTTGTAAGAAGAGCTTATTTGTGGGGGTCCAAGAGCCCTCCCTTGGAGAAAGAAGGGACTCATAGTCCTCTTTCTTCTTGGTGTTTTCTTTCACTAATATCAACCTTACCATTGGTGACATGGGTCTTATTGTTTCTTTTGTCCTTATGTCCCTATGCTTATTAGTTTAGTTGTTATTTTATTTCTTAGTTTAATTCTTAGTTGTTCTTTTATATTTCTTTCCCTAACCCTTTTCCTTACAACTGTCCTGCTTAGCAAACCCAACTAAGCTTGCAAGCACCTATGTTTTGCTCACTAAGTTAATGAAAGAGGCGCAACAATAATGACTTGTATTAGGTTATTAGCCTCCAAGAGAAGAAGTCGGCTAAAGGAAATATTATATACTAAAGAATTAGTACCCAGAATGAGAAGTCGACCCGGGCAGTCTGTTAGAATTAGTATAAATACAGAAGGCCAGTCTTCATTCTGGCCAGTATTCTCAGAACTGTAGAAACAACACTTGTGCGCACTGCAGTTGGCCAGTTTGTGCGCAATTCTGGAGGAGAGCTGCTACTGCAACTAGCAGATTTCGGTTTTGGCTTTGACTATCTCTTGGTTATGGTTTGGACTCTCTGATCAGCTCTTGTTACTCTTGCTTGGTGCGCTATCCTTGGAGAAAGATGTGCTACCTTTGTTTGGCTATCTAGCCTAGGGTTTACTTCCAGAATAATTCTCTGTCAAGGTTAGGGTTCTCGGGGGTGGCTTCGGCCTATGGTTGGGTGACAATAGTGATATTGTCTATGGTTAAACGAGCACAGTCCATTATATTCTAACAAGACATCCTAGTGAATATTTGGGGATTCTTCCTTAGTTGCCTATCTTATTAGGTAGGAAGATTGTCCTTGTCGATGTTATAGTGGTGCAAGGCCCGTTAGATTTTAATATGCTTCTTGGGCATGATTATGTATATGCTATGAATGTTGTGGTGTCTACGCTCTTTCAGGTGATGCATTTCCCTCATAATGGAAGCATTGTCACTATTGACCAGCTGGCATCTGATAATCACCATCCTAATTCGGTGTTAGTTCAGGCTGCCCCTTTATATCTTCCTAGTGTTCGTGTAGACTCTACCCCGCCACTGGTTAATTATGTGGCATCTTATCCTCAGTGTTCAATTGCTTATGAGCATGAACCTGTGCATTCATGTTTTCCTTCTCGAGACATGGTCTCAACAATTGATCCATTGGTTTATCCAAGGGGGGCATGGGAGCCCTTACTTCCCCCTCTTGGTTCAAGTGATCTTAAGTCTCCTTCTGAGTCTCATCTCATTGTTTGTAAGTCCTCAAGCCCTCATGCTTGTGATTCTTCGCGGATAGACTCTGCCAGTCCTGGCCAAAGCCTCCATCATCATATGGAATATGGTCAGTTTAATTCACCCTTTGGGACTATCGACCCTCGTTTGTGTGATTTCTCAGATTTTGAATTGCCTTCAGATGAGGCTATCCTTGAAGCCATGACTACGGTTTCTATACCGTGGTTTGTGTTTTCTTCCCTTTTGGGAGACTTCCCAAGTTGACTATCGAAGAGACTCTTGGTCTGAGCCTAGCGGTGGGCTCTACCTAAACCAGTTTCATACATAAGTCATAGGCCCCTAAAGTCTTCTTTAAGCCCTTTTTAGAGTCTCTAAACATGAAAATATTGTTGAGCGATCTTCTTGTCCTTCACACTTGCCAAATTAAAATTTGAAGGCACGTCTGTCGAGCCGTAGTTTACCCCTTTTTCGGTCCGGATGGTCAATTGTATGAACAAAGGTATACTCTAAGAGCTTCGGTTCGCTAGAAGAGTATTCTCGGGCATAAGTTTAACCCTTTTTCGAACATGAGGGACTAAATTTACGAAAAAGGAAGCCCCCACAGAGTCCATAGTTAAACTCTTTTTAGACTCCCTAAAAGTGAAAAGATCATCGAGTGAGCTTGTTTCTTCACACTCGTTAAACCGGTCCAGAAGAACATCCATTACGGAGTCCATAGTTAATCTCTTTTCAGACTCCTTAAAATTGAAAAGATCGCCGAGTGACCTTGTTCTTTCACACTCCTTAATTGGTTCAGAAAAACATCTACTAGCATGAGTTTACCCCTTTTTCTGACCTGTAGATTAAGGAGGAAAAAGGTACACCTCGGGAGATTCATCTCGTTGGGAGAGTTCTCCTCAGTAAATTTCACTTTTTTCAGGCTAAGGAGACTAAATCTAGAAAAAAGGTAGCGAGTCCATAGTTAAGCTCTTTTCAGACTCCTTAAATTGAAAAGATTGCCGAGTGATCTTGTCTTTATCACACTCATTAAAATGGTTTTGAATATATGTCTTTTTGGTGCTAATTTATCCCTTTTTCAAACCGACTAGACTATCTTCGAAAAAGGTACCCCAGTGGAGTCTTCTTTTGCGCTTTTTTAGACTCTATAAAAATGAAAAACCACCTAGCTTACCTTCTCTGGGCTCATTTAAAATTACATTGAAGGACATTATCATTGTGTCATGTTAATCACATTTGCATTCCTGCGTCTTTGGCCTAATGCCATCTCCATGTGGATCTCGACTGAACCTTTGAAGCATGCCTTATATGCAAGCCTTGTAGCACTTTAACTTTGTGTCTTGACACCTTGACCCATGGAGGAATTTTCCCGAGTGCCCTTTTCCTGCACATGTTTCCTTACTCTGAGCATCAGTGTATTCCTCATGCTTGGAACTAGTATGTTTGTGACACTCGTTCCTCCTTTGTAACGTAGCATTCTTTTATTCTTTTTCAAGCTTTCAAAATATTGAAAAAGACAAAAAAAAATCAAATATACCCCAAAAAGAGGATGGGAAAAGTATTTTCTTTTTATGGCAGCATAATGAGTCGCCCTTGGACAAAGCACATCCTTCCATTTGTTCGTTAAGCTATGGGATTTAATATGACCTTAGGGAGTTGTTCTCGTAACATATAGCTGTGTCCTCCTCCGTTTGGTTATTATTCTAGACATATGGAGAGTTTGTGTTACCTCCTGCATCGTAAACTTATGTCAATGTCATGCTGCCTGAGTGTCATATTTCATCGTGCTATTTTCCAAGGGAAGTTTTTACCCAACTTGAGTCAGCCCTTCTGCAGTTTGTCTCTTGTCCTCATGCCCGACCATCCTGAAAGACCAATCAAATTCTTTGCTCAAAATCAATGAAGTTCCCTACATGATCACCAAGATCCTCTTGTTTGTTCCCCAACAAGCCGTCGAAGACCTCTGGGTAGTGAAGATGTACACTCACATTACACTCCTACCCGAGTTTAGAAGATCTTAAAGTTGTTGCTTGAGCTCTGAAGACCTCATCTCCAGCCATCAAGCGTCGTTAGCTTCTTGAAGATGGATACTATTCATGTATATATTTTGATTTTGAGATGTAGATCCGCTGTGTATTGTTCGCAGCTACACTTTATATAGTTATATGACATGGATCTGTAGTGTATTTGATTGGCAGCCATGGTTTATTTCATCCCAAGGATGGGTATGCCCGCCTCGGTGAGACAATTGTTATTTTGCAGATGGCACCTCCCAAACTCTGGTCCTTAGCTCACTCCTTCGTACGTTGGTAAAGATTTGTAATGTATTTCGGCCATTAGATGATCTTCTGACCTCACACATTAGGGGGCATCTGTTATAACCCTAATTTGCACCATACATGCATACCTAGCAACAAGCCATCTTACTTACTATTTTTTCCAATCCAATACTGAATAACTCTTCTTAAAAACCAAATTTTTGAAGATGTACGCGCCCTGCACCACTACTGCCCACGTATGTATGCTAGCTTCACCATTATTGCTTGCGTACGTACGCTAGCTGCACCATTACAACCTGCGTATACCCACAAAAGTTGCAAAAAATAAAAAATTGCAAGGGAATACAGGATTTTGAGTAGTTTCCTAACCAATTGACCGCCCATAGCTCGTCACCCAACCGAATAACTATCTTTTTGGCATATAAAAGAAGGTGTTGAGGTCCCATTCTAGGGAGAAGCATGAAAGCAGTGAAACTCTACCCATTTCCTAATCCCCCCTTGCCCCAAGAATTTGCAGCCACATTGTGAGTTTGAGCTAGAATTCCTCCTTCTTGCCCCTTTTTCCTCATCCATAAACCTATGCCTATTCTCTATAGAGAAGTGTGAGAAAAGAAAGATACGTGGAAGCAGTTGGAGCTTGGTGAAGAGGAGCCCAGGACCGGGTTCGAGGAGAAGTCGTCGATCTCGTTTTGTAAGTGACATTATGAGATTAATATAAAGAACTTTTGTTGTCCCTCCATATGATGTGTTTTATCTCTATGTACGATTTACATTTTGTTATGACATCTAACCCATTAATCCATATATAGAATGATTGTTCGTAGTTTCTTGTTTGTCTTTTGATGAATGCAGGTCAGCCTTGGGAGGAGATTTGTGATCGATAAGCGACAAAACACATTGGGATCGACACTGGATGCGTAGTTCAAGGTAAGACTACCAGATCCCTATACTTTGTACTTTATATATGAATGTGGGGTGTTGTCGGGATAGTGGTTAAAAGTAGGAGACTTTAGACGGTTAGCTCTGCCTGCACTTTAGAACCCTAGTGTAGTCCATAGGGGGGCTTTCCCACTAAAAAAGTGATAGATGTGTTAGGCACTTGTGATGCCATAGGTCTATCGGGACTCGCTCTTAGGTTACCATACAAATCACGTACTGTCAAAGGGATAGAACCAAAATTAGAAGTTCCAATAGTGTGAGCCGGGGTCCTAAATGATTCACTTTGAAAAAGTGGATTCTCTACTCTATATCCCACGTTAGGTCTAGTAGGTACTTCACTATTGTCAACAACAACAATTTCCCCAGACGAGTTCATTCGAAGTATACATGCGTCTGGTCTAAGAGGGGGAAGTCTGAATGCCTCTAAAGAGTCTAAAACAATTCGAAATCCTTCTAAAGAGTGTGTGCTCCCAACCTCAAAAGCTACTTCGTTGTTGACTACTCCCTCTGAAGATCCTTCTGGTGAGTTAGGAAGCAAAGGTTGGCAACCTTCTGGATCTTCCAGGGGTAACCCTTGCATCCTATGTGAACGACGAAGGCTGATGTTGCTTGAGCCAAGTAAAGAACGAAGAAAATCTATGGCCGACTAGAGGAAACAAACATCATGCACTGATAAAATCTAGGAATCAAACCAAGCAAACAAAACCTTCTTATTTCGAAGTCACTAGTCGGTGATGAAATCCAACGTCGCGAAGTCAAGACAAGAAGGGGCTGCGATAAGCAGGTGGAAAAGTTACGTTGGCGACCTGCTTAACGGACTCACACCCTGGTGCAAGTTCCCACACATAATCGTGGGTATACCCTCCAAGGAGCTCGAGTGAGTTTGGCCAACATTGATTCCCGGTACTGTGAAGACTTGCCCCTCCAGAGTCACCTCGTGTAAAGACCCTAAAGAGATAGGCTACTAAGGTTACCAACTACAACAGTGATGCCTGGGGAAATAGTCGACATTCCGATCCATGCACAAAGGCAGGGTATCTAGCCCGAAATCAACTCGAAAGGCTTCCACTCATAATTGTGGGTATACCTTCAAGCGACCCCCATAATACGCGCAATCTCTACACCAAGACCAACAAAGCAGGGTGAGTAACTTTGCCAATCTTAATGCGACCTCGAGTTTGACCCTTTTGTGAGAAGGGCTTCCCAAGACAAAATGTAGCTATTGGATTTGAACTCTCCCTATCACAAGATACTATAGTGTGTTTTGACGGTTTGGAGAGTGTGCTTACAACATATTCCAAAGCGCTATCCTAGCTAATGTTGGTGAAAAAGATCCCTAGAAAATAAAAGTTACTAATAAATTTTAAATTTACGTTGTATTTTAGAGGCTGTTGCTTACTCAAAAAGGGAGATGGAAGTGAAACTGATGAAGTTGAGACCTTGACCCAATAAAATGCAAAAAGAGATGAATGTGCAATTTTTCAATTCAATGAACTCTAGTTACAATAGGGAGAAGGTGTTTCTTTTGAAGTACAACAAGCTACAAATTGCAATTCCTTAATTTCGAATGAACACAATTCCAAACAATCACAAATTACAAAATTTTCCAATTTCTTCTCTTTACCAATATTTCGAATGCAAAATTTTTCTCGTGATAGATTACTAAAATGAATAAATGATTCCAATTCTTCCTTTCCCAAATCAAATCAGAGATATAAAGATGAAAGAAAAATGTAATCAAAGAAAATCAATACACTCACAACATAATTCCCAAACCAAATTCGTAATGTAGAAAAAAATGAAAAAGACAAGAAAACCTTTTGATGCAAGTAAGCAAAAAGTATTTCTTAATCAACAAACAATCTGACAAACAAAATGAATCCAAAACTTCAAAACAAACCAAAGACCCCTTGTCAAACAAGCACCCAGATGAAGATCTGAGATTATATCCTTGTGACAATGAGAATGAGTAAAAAACTTGCAAAATGTAAAGAAAGACTTTCAATCACTAAAAACCAATCAAAAGCAGGCTTCAAACTCAGGAATCAATCAAACATGGGCAAGTGAAATTCACCCCAGGCTACTAAGGCAAATTTGGGTGGTAAAAGACAAAATGACTCACTCCATCAAAACCTATAGGAGTTGTCACAAGCTGGGTATAGGACATAGAGCGACGAGCTAAGGTCGTCGTAGGCCACTAGCAGAGCAGAGTGCGACATCGTCACACTGGATTGTCTAAGCAAAGAGCGACGTCTTAGGGTCGTTGTAGGCTGTCAATGAGGTATAGTGCGACGATTTTTGTAAATTTGAAAAATTTGGAAGAAAGACAAAAAGTCTGAAGGAACTTATAAACCCAATGAGTCCAGATGGATCACCCATAGACTCAGAGAAAGAAAGTTATCAGAGGAAGGTAGGCTAAAGGCAAATGGGAAGCAACAAATCAAAAGGAGGTCGTATTCCCAGTATGGTCACCAATTTTGTTATGGGACTTATCGGTAAATGCGGACATGAACATATCTCCCTAGATCCACCTAGATCTAAATCTAGAACAAAACAAAACAGAATATGACGCTTTCCCTAAGCTCTAATCATTGAGTTTACTATCTAACAAGAGATGAGCAACATACCATTTAAATATCGCTCCCTCTTGTCGTTGTCGTCCTAGCTTCACTCCAATGCTCCTGTGATATTGGATCTGCAAGGGAACACAAGCCAACCAAAGTGAAAGCAATATAATATACTCAATGAGAACTTTTGCATGTGATCAAGGAATCA
>CBVK0101056398.1:0-10026 GCA_900067695.1 Picea abies
CCAATAACAAAATAATAAGAATGCTCTTCGCAGTTACATTATTTCAACACAGTTCACATGCTTCGTCACTCCTATTAGCCCATTTAACTTTCTTATTAGCATCTGTGGGTTCTGTTGCTGCCTTTATACACACGTGGGTATCGTGGAAGAAATCTTCAATCCACTCGGTGTGTCCTTGGGGGCAAGTTAGAGTTAAGGTGCTGTCACCTAATCTTCAACTCCTCCGTCTAGGCCAACTCCTAGCGAAGCCAAGGGGGGTAGTCCCTAAAGAAAATAATCTAAGGCTTAAAACTAAATCTAAGCAATTAGTGTTCTAGGAGTTTATTATAAAAGACAACATATAAAGTAAATCTACTTTAAGAGCATGAATCGATTAACCACCACAAGATACATAAAGAAATACTTGCAAAAAAGGATACTTGAGATAACAAGATGCAAGTAAATTAGTAAATGCTTCAAGATAAATAACAAGTGCTTGATAAATAAAGGTACTTGAAGCAAATGGATTTGTATAATGTAAAAATGAGACCAATGCCTTAAAGGTATCGTAGATCGCCTATTTTATTAGATTGTCTTTATTGATAGTAGGTTAATGAGATAAATTTTATTTGCAAGAAAATAAAGTGTTTGAAGGCTAATCTAGATTTGGCCTCTAGAGAGGTTATTCCTTTAGCTCAAAGATTTGCTGAGAACTTGCCGAAACCCAATGGTTTCACCAACAAGCCCACTAGAGGTGCTGGAGGTCCAACACTAAGGGGAACAAGCTCGAGGTATTTAGTGAAACTTCACACACTCCCCCTAGGCGGTTCTTAAAGCCAAGCAATAGTCCTCTTTTGAGATTTTCCTATTATTACTACTCCACACTGACCAACCCAACGTGTATGAAACTTACTCCCAGAAGATCGAGACAAGCTCACAATTGGAAGGGTCAGGAACAACACTGGGACCTGAGGGGAAATGTTTATTTTAAACAAGAAAGTAAAAATGCTGAAAGGAAATGTTTTCTAATTATTAAGTCGTCACTGACCAACCTCTTGCGCGGAGCTAAGGAGACGGTTTATTTCCAACTTTGAAAGGAAATCTAGTCTAGCAATTAAAGTATTACTTGCCAAATTGAAATCTAATCTATGTGGTTATTGTAGTGCTTTATGATGAATTGAGAGATTAATTTTAGCTTAACCTTAGTTGTGAAAAATGAATCTAAGCTAAAATTGCAGAAAATGAGACAATCACCAAAACACCATTCCCCTTAGGGGAGATGAAGAGTGGGAGCTTGTAGCCTCACTGATTTTATTAATGAGATTACAAATATCTTTTTTGGAATGACTTGTGACCATTAGGGGGTCACAAGTGTCTACAAAGTTTTACAAATGTTTATTGAAGGGGTCCCGGATGCTTCAAATCCGCCAAATTTCGGCAGAGTATCCTCCTATCTGTTCGCAAACCTGCACAAAACAACAAGCAAACAATGACAAAAGATGGCCAAAAACACTTTGGAAGTGCCTTTGGTTATTAATATGAAAACCTGAAAATGACTAAGTAATACTAGTGTAAATTGAGCAAAATGAACTAAGAAGAGCAAGCTAAAAACCTTGTCTCCTTAGGGTCTTTGTTTGCTGTTTTAAAACAGCAATATAAAGACACCTCTATTGCCAAATATAAAAGTGAAAGCGATTTAAAACAAACTTACTTTAGCCTTTAAAAATTTAAAAGTGAAAAGCTTGCTAAAAGGTAAAGTTTCTTGATAGATCTAGCTTAGAATAATGAAATGAAAGTGCAATAGATCTAACTTTTCTTTTGCATGCTAGATTAGATAAATAAGGATTTGAAATATAACTTAGATCTAAATACTTGCATGCAAAATTAGTAACCAAAAGAGATTTAGAGAAAATGTGCAATGGCAAGAAAGAGTGCCGGATGGAAGCCAATCTTGGGCTATGGGGTCTTCTTGATGCAATGTAGAGGGAAGTTGCTCCGATAGAAGGAAGTTGAAGATGTTGGAGCCTCAAGCTAGAGCTCTCCACTCCTTCAATCCAAAGGCCCTGCGAACTTAGAACAATCCTGCAAATAACTTTGTCAAAGGTGGATGCATCCACTTCCTACACACAAAATCTAGAAAACAAGTCAGTCAAGCTAGAAGAACATGTAATCATAGATCAATATATGTTAGAAATAACAAGATATAAAAATGCAAGCTAGGTTTCTAAGATCTTATTAATCAAGGACAAATGAACAAAGAAATTGCAAGAAATAAAGTTTACCATAACCTCAACACATCAAATGGAGCAATGGCATCCACACATTGGCACAAGACAACAAGAGTGACCTCTAAAGTCTTCAAATCTTTATTCCACAATAGCTTGAGAGCATATTTCAACAACATAACTGTAGGTAGACCAATCTGATTACAAAGGGAGAACTAGCTCCATTATATAGCAAAGGGGAAGAAGAGAACCATAGAGGAGGGCACACCAAGTGTAGAAGAGGGGCGCATCAAGTGTAAGGTAAAGCATGCCAAGTGTGGGGGGGATGATTGCCACCTCTCCCCACACTCCAAAAGCTCGCCACTAGTGTGAGGATGGAAGGAGATGGAGGGGCGCCACCTCTCAAGAGGTTGACAAGCCACTCTAGAGTGCTCCACCTACTCCAAGAGGGGCGCACCTCCCTTTGACCACATGCTTAATTCATGATGGTTGGCACTTAAGTGAATCTTCTAACCAAACAAATCATCTCTAGATGCTTCTCTTTTGCTGCCACATACCTTCTTTGCCTTTATTTCACTAAAAACATGTCCAAACATGTTTCCGACAACTTTGCTAAAATTTAGCAATTCTGATTTTTTGTCTTTTTTGGGTTTTGTGAATAAAATTGACTTTTGTAGTGATTAAAATCACTAATTTCACTCACAAAGGTGGGTACTTAGGTAAAGTGGATGCTTTAGGTTAAAAAATTGGCACCCCAAAGCATATGAAGCCTCCTAGTACCATTTTTTTTATACAACTTCAAATGACAATTAAAAAATTTTGTTTTATGATTTTTTTTTTATTAAATTAAAAATTAAAAAATCCTAAGGGGGACTTAGCACATTTCCATAAAAATCTAGGAGGATGTTTAACATGGTAATATACATTAGACACTAGGCTTAGATGACCATGCTAAGGCCTAACCATGAGTATATACTCTAGCTTTGGAGAAATTGAGTGAAACAACTCGGAAATTATAAATTGCTTGGACAACAGAATATAATTAACAAGTAAAAAAAACACTCGAGAGTAACAACTCATGTCTAAGTCTTAGGTGGCTAAACCTTTTACAAAGTTCATCATGCAACATCTCTCATTACAATTCCCCGCAGGGTATGGAAAACATGGTAAAAGTTTAAAAAGGGGCCATAATGGCCGGTTGGACTTCTGAACCTGAATTTTGAATAAGTGATTGTTCAATCTTTGGAGGCTCAACTGTTAGTCCATCCTAGTGCAACTTGGTGGATAACAGGTTCTTTTTCCTTTCCCAAGGTAATCCGATACAAGCCTTTACTTCTTAATAAATCCTCCATATGGGATTTCCATTGGAAGTAGTTGGTGCTGGTAAGCAAAAGATTATTGGAATAAGCCGTATTAAATATGCAGATAATATGGATTTAAAAACTGAAACTGATGATTTGGATGGAAAGATCTCGAAAAATTGGGCGGTTTAAAAAAAACGACATTGAAAACGAACTTCGGATGTGGAAGTTATGCCCCTTTAAAAAAAGGCATAAACGGTAACCAAAGAACCATGTGGTGGTGATACCCCTCCAAATAACCTCACTTTTACAAATAAGTTGCTTTATGAAGTGACCCACTTTTATAAAAAAGAAGTGGGGATCACTTTTACAATGAAGTTGCTTTATAAAAGAAAGCTGCATGCAAAATAAATAACTCTAAAATAAAATATTAAAGCTACTTATAGTGATTCATTTTTATACTTGAAGTGAAATACACTTTACAATGGAGCATGAGCTTTTTCAAAAAAAGTAACAAAAAAAGAGACTTGAACTCAAGACCTCTTACTTAATAAGACAACTTTTAACCAAGTGGGATAGCAAAACATATTGTATTGTTTAGTAGGAGAATTGAGGGTGTTGTTGTTGTGGAAGACGACCTTGAAGAGCGTGCTAAAAAAAACTCTCTTCACAGAAGAATTTTTTTTCGCTTTTCGATGACAACAAGGGTTAGATCTTGGTTAGCTTACCTGAAAAATGCACCTTTTCCTATCTGTTTCTGATTTGCTAAGATCGCACAGGGCGCGGGGCAAAGAGCATACTCAGATCTAAAAGAGTAGCGACCCGGAAACAAACAGTATAAAACCGAAATAATACTCTGCAAAAATTTAAAAAAGGTGTATTCAGGCTTTATACCTCCGGATCTAGTTGAAATGGTAGTATCTTGGGCAAACAAAAACTTTTTCGAGTGAAACGAAGTGTTCCTAACTGAAACGAGTGCTCCAGACGCAATGGAATAGTTCTCTCAGCTAAAAAATGTACGGAAATGGCAGAAACTAGAAGTGATGCAACTCGGCTTCATGATCTCGATCTACAACGAGAACGAGTCTTCAAACAAGCTCTGAACCATGTTCGACAACACAGGGATTCCAATAGAGGACGAACTCCTTCAGTAACCACTCACACAACCAGATCAAAGATCAACACACCGATGTTTTGATGTGGTAAAACCCCTACGGGGAAACATCCATGGCTCCAACCAACACGACAACTTGGAGCAGTTTATAAATGCAAAAGAAAAATGTTACAGAGAGATTTTATAGGAGAGTTTTTCACAATCGATCATCGACAAATGACCCCCCATGCTCTTGAAATAGAGATCATGAACCAATCGTGTGTTAAGTCAAGGATCAATGGTCGTTAAGATCGAAGAGAATATGAACTGTCAGATCACTCTATGTCGGGATTATATCGTGACCATCGGATTTCCTAACTACAAATGCATATTAATGAAACACACTAAGAAACAGACTTTTACCTAATGACACATTAGACCAAGTAGATCTTAACTAACTCCTAAGTGTCTAAATATCATAACAACAAACAGTATTAAATGCCAAGGTCGACAAAAATCAAGCTCAGCTAAAAGAACTTTGAGAAAATCTTGTCAAATCTCAAAATAGCACTGATCCACAACAAAATTCTCAAATGGTTCAAATCCCCCGAGCCCGCCTAACTCGCCAAATCCACAAATATATATATCCTCGTCTAACACAACGACCCCACAAGTTAATATACCACAAGGTATAGTAGTACCTAACCAATTCCCTCCATATATCAACTTTTGCATATTCACCTAGAGCCAAACTTGAACTGTCAAAATTTGATGGGAATGAAAAAGGAGTGGCTTGGTTTAGTGAAGCATAAGAATATTTCAAAAGTTATGGTATCTATAATGACGATGAAAAAATCAGATATTCATCCATGCAACTAGAGGGAGACACATAATTGGTACACGTGGTGGAAAAAAAAGGATGCGCAATAAGTTGGACAAAGTTCAAAGATGACTTTTTTAAAAGATTCCAAGGTATCAAAGAAGCGGAATTTTTCAGAGACCTCATAAGGTTACAACAAAAAGGAAACGTGGACGATTTTACTCGTGATTGGGAAACACTGGCCACACGAGTACTTGGGTTATCAACAGAACGTCTAGTTCAATCGTATATAACTGGTCTTAAACCTCACATCTATAACAAATTAAAATTACACGATATCAAGGAAATAGAAACAACAATACGTAAGGCAAAGGCAACAGAGAAAAAACTTGAAAGATCATCCTTACAAAAATGCGATAAAACGTATTCGCGACGAAAAGAGTGATTCCAGGTTCTATGGAGAGAAATGGTCACCAATTGACAAGTGCAGTAATCAAAAGTCATGCATATATGAAGATGAAGGACAATCAGACATTGCCATAAGCAACTTTGACGACGAAGAAAATAAAAGAGAGGAAAATAATTGTCGTAAATGTGGGAAAAATTGGTCTCTAGGCCATTTATGTGCATCTAAACACCTACATCATTGTAAAATCATTAACAGAAAAGAAGTGGAAGTTCCTACTGAAGAAGGGATGCCAAATTTTGATGAAGAAAAATCACCAAAGGTGTCATTAGCTTCCATCACATGCATAAAACAAACTCATGAGGCAGATAAGTAAGAGGCTTTAGTCAAAGAAGAAAAACCATCTATAATACGTTATACTCCACCTCATATGTGAAGGAAGGGTACTATCCACAACATTTCAGATGGGAGAACCATGATTTTGTTTGAAGCAATTACAAAACAAATGAAACCAAATATCCTAAAGCTCAAAGGAAGCCTAAAAGGAAAAGATATTACAATATTAGTAGATTTGGGGAGCACCGTCAATTTTGCGGGCATTAATCTCATGAAACAATTAAATCTTTTCGTATACCTTGTCAAGGATCTCATTGTTGCAATCGTTGATGGTTAGGCAATTGAAGGAGTAGGACGATGCCATAAAGTTTCAACACATATATAAAATCTGGAACTACAAACCGACTATTACGCTCTACCCCTTTGTGGAATGGACATGGTACTGGGAGCAGAATGGCTGATGCAACTAGGAACCTACGCCACTAATCTTCAGGAACAATTCATGCAATTCAAATGGTAGGGAAAGAATTACATGTTATACAGTTGAGGAAACCAAAATCTTCCGAGAAAAACTTATATACCCCATGCTTCTGTTGTGAACGAGGCTACCAAATAATCATAGACAAATCCAGAGTCAAACAGGGAAAGATGAATTCATCTAAGATTGCTTTGAGGACAAAGCAATTTTGAAGAGGAAGGCAATGTTATAAACATAAGCCTTAGTATAAATAATAAATAATAATAAAATAATAATATAATAAAATAAATAATAATAAACTAAAAATAATAAAGTAAATAATTTTATAATAAATTAGAGTCACGATTCCTCGATTAAGGCGCCTAGGATATAATATAAACGAGCCCTTTCCATGTAATCAATCATTATTCAATTATTATTTATTACATCAATTCAAGCCATTGAGCAAATATAATACTTATAACAATTGTTTGCATAGGTTGTAGGGGGTCCTATGAGAGCTCCAGTGTATGACAGTGGCAACTTGTGTTAGCTTTGGCCCAAGAGGTTAGGTCACTTGCATTATGGAGCCTAGTTGATCTTGAAGGACATGGTGCAGGGATTCACTTACTTGAAGGTGGAGAAGAAAGGAGTGTGAAAGCGTTGTGCTCTCAACAAGCACGTGAAGGATGTTTTTTTAGTAGCAAGCATAGGTCAAGAGAGATTCTTGATTTAATCCACTCATGTGTGTGGATCGATGACTTTAGCCTCCTTACTAGGTAACATTTATTATTTCATTTATTGATGATTCCTTTAGGATGTCTTGGATTTACTTCATGAAGACCAAGGATGATGTCTTTTGGAAGTTTCAAGAGTTTAAGGCTCTAGTAGAAAATCACACAAGAAAGAAGATCAAGGTATGACAATGGAGGGGAGTATACAACCAAGGAGTTTGACACTTTTGCAAGGAGGTAGGAATCAAGAAAGCGTTGATAGTGCCCTACAACCCTCAACAAAATGGGGTTGTAGAGAGGAAGAACAGGCCATCATAAAGACAATCAAATCTTTGATCCATGATCTAGATTTTCCCATGTGTCTTTGGGTAGAAGCATGTCTTACAATGGTCTATATTCTAAATAGGTGTCTTGATATAGTTTTGGAAGACAAGACAGCGGAGGAGGCATTCACAGGTGAGAAGCCTCAAGTAACACATCTGTGTTTTCGATTGTTTTGTCTATATTCATATTCTTGATGAGAAAAGGACTAACCTAGAACTTTCTAGTTTGAAGGGTATCTTTATGGGTTATAGTGAGACCTCTAAAGCTTACAATAGACACTAAGTCGGTAGAGGAGCTTGCTTCCCCAAAGGCTGATCCGTAGATTTTAGATAAATCAGATTCAAATCTGCAAGCTTCTAGAGGTGCAAAGGATGCCTCTTTACCTTCTAGTTCATCCATAAATCTTAGGTGGCTTACCTAGACAATACGAGATGCACAAGAGCAAGAGGTGCTCGTAAGACTTCATTTCGGATAAGTCATCCTCCCATGAACTTTCCAAATTTTGTGGCATTGATGTCTTCCATTGTTGATGCAGAGCCTTCTAGTTTTGAGGATGCAACAAGTCAACAGGCTGGGTAGGATGCCATGATGGAGGCGTACAATGCCATTGTGAAGAATGATGTGTGGGGGATTGTACCTAAAATAGGGTGGAAATCAATGATTGACTCTAGGTGTCTGTACAAGGTTAAGCATGCAGTAAATGGCGACTCAAAGAAAATCAAAGCTTGATTTGAGGCTAGGAGTGTTGACTACGAGGAGATTGTTGCTCCTATTGCTAGGTATACCTCTATTAATTCAATATGTCTTTAGCATCAGTCTTTGGTTGCCATTTATATCAAATGGAAGTAAAGACAACATTTCATAATGGTTTGATTGAGGAGGTGGTGTACATAAATTAGCCAAAAGGCTTTGAGGTGCATGGGCATGAGACCCATGTTTGTAGGTTGAAGAAGGCCCTTTATGGGTTGAAGCAGGCACCGCGTGCATGGTACTCTAACATCGATGAGTATCCTTCAAGTTTGGGTTTTATGAAAATAGATGTAGATTCCAATCTTTACTATTTGATAGATGATTCTAATATGCTTGTTTTAGTTTTGTATGTAGATGATCTTATACTTATAGGAAGTTCATAGAAACTCATAGCTTGGTTCTAGGTAGAGTTGGCAAGAGAATTTGACATGAAGGGCATTGGCTAGGAGTGATGACTACGAGGAGATTGTTCCTCCTATTGCTAGGTATACGTCCATTAATTCAATATGTCTTTAGCATCAGTCTTTGGTTGCCATTTATATCAAATGAAAGTAAAGACAACATTTCTTAATGGTTCGATTGAGGAGGTGGTGTACATAAATTAGCCAAAGGGCTTTGAGGTGCATGGGCATGAGACCCATGTTTGTAGGTTGAAGAAGGCCCTTTATGGGTTGAAGCAGGCACCACGTGCATGGGACTCTAGCATCGATGGATATCCTTCAAGTTTGGGTTTCATTAAAATAGATGCAGATTCCAATCTTTACTATTTGATAGATGATTCTAATATGCTTGTTTTAGTTTTGTGTGTAGCTGATCTTATACTTAAAGGAGGTTCATAGAAACTCATAGCTTGGTTCAAGGCAGAGTTGGCAAGAGAATTTGACATGAAGGGCATTGGCTTGCACTATTTTTTGGGTCTAGAAGTGTCGCAGAGTCTAGGTGAGATCTTCCTTGGACAGGGTAAGTATCTAGTTGAGATTTTGAAGAGATTTGAAATGGACTGTAAGCCCATGGCTACTCCTATGGTATCAAATTTGAAGTCATTTGTTGATTTAGATTCAGATTGGATTGGTCCATTTTTGTATAGGTAGTTGATAGCTTCCCGTAAATATCTAGTAAATTCCAAACTAGACATTTGTTTTGCAATCAACACCTTGAGCTAGTATACGGTGGAACCCAAGTAGGTTCATCGAGTTGCTACCAGTGTTGCACAGATCGTGATATTATCGGAATTATCGCAATATTATTGGCGAAACCCACCTTGGTGATAATATTGTCGATAATAATCACGATAATTTTGAATTTTCAATTTATTGCAATAAATTGAAATTAACACGATAATTTGGAAATTATTGCTCTGTCTGCATCAATATCACCTAATAACCAAATTCTTGGTTATTTAACCCTCATTTTGTAAAAGTGAGTTAGGGGATTGAGCTCGCAGGATACTGTGACTATTTTCCATCAAGCAAACAAGGGGAAATCTATTGTTCTCATTTCCCATGGTTCATCTCATGATATACATACCATATTAAAAGGATGTTGACATTTTCCTTTATCTTTCATTTTCATCCTTTTACTTAAATTTTTAACATTACCAT
>CBVK0101056492.1:6444-18478 GCA_900067695.1 Picea abies
AAAGTGCTTTTTTTTTTTTTGGGAGCCGATTGTATTGGAAGTTTTCTGATTTATGATAATATAAATGATGCAGAAGAGATTTTGAATTATGTCACCTTGAAGCTATGTGTTCTTTAACCCTATTTACAATATATTTCTATGTTTCTCTTTTAATTTATTTCTAATGAATGATCAACTATAAGTTTATTTCATACATCTTTTGTAGTTTGAATTGATTTGGTTATCAAATTATTTACAACTTTTCCTCTGAAATTGCTATCAGTAATTTTAAGACCTGTAGATCATTTGAACGATAATATTTAACACTTCATTAGAAATCTTGTTTTTCTCTTCCCTTCTTCTGTTATGATATGAGATTCTTTCAATATTAAAGCCTCATATTCTCCAACAGTGTTTCTTTGTTTTTATTTTAATATTCTCAAATTACTTCAAGTACAAGAAACGACCTTTACTATTATTATGTTATTATTTTGAATTCCAAAATTCCTTTTCTATTTCATCCCACAAAACTGAAGCAACAAAATTTCCAAGACCTTTATAATTTAATTAAACCTTCATTTTCCATGACTGTCCCAAATAATAGACAGCCCAACGTAGAACCTGGCCTCCAAGATCAAACTAGCATTTCTTTAAACTTGTTTAATACTATTCTACAAACAACAACAAACTGTGTTGAATTATAAAGTTCATGGGTAGCTATTGAGAGATATATCAACATCCAAGAACAACGGGAAGCTAGAGAGAGGCAGTTGAGAAACCAACTCTGATTTACCCTTCTTTTTGATTCTTACCTTTTAATTACCTTTACCTTTATGGATGCCTTGACGGTATACTTTAGAGCCTTAAAGTATAAACTTAGGAACAACATATTCATTGGAAGGCGATGTGAGGAAATGGTATAGAACACTCCCTGCTTCTAGTATTTCCTCTTTGAAGGACTTTCATGATGCTTTTTATTCTCATTGAAAGAAAATTTATCTAGATGAAAGACTTTTTGGGAATTGTTGTGAGGCGTATGCATCATAAATTCAAGATTCATAAAGCGATTCCTCTAGCAGTAATGATGAAGGAGATGATTGTAGAGAGCAAGAATTAGATGATGAGCTTCATAATGCTTTTCCTAAATTTGAAAAACGAATGCATCATTCATGTCAAAATCTAGGTCTGCAAGAGAAAGATCAATATGGACAATCCATCATTTTCTTATCTCCTCCTTTTCTTGATTCTTTAATTCAAGAGGTCATCTTAGATTCAGATTTATTTCATCATGAGAATAGTATTGTAGCTTTTCATGACCGAATTCATAGCTTATCAGTACCTCCTATTGTCAATGAACCAATGTGCCATGATTTTCCAAGTTTTTATAACTATGAGGATGTTTTCCCTAAACAACTAGTTTTCCCAGCTATTGTACTAATCCCCTCAACCATTAGTAGTCAAATGCTCATTGATTCACCTTTGTATGATAATTATGAAGATGATTTCCATGAATAGTTTGTTGAAGACCTTATATCAGAGAAGTACCATTCCCATCAAAGAAACAATAGCTTGTTTCAACCCTCATGTCATAGTTTTGTTGTTGAAAAAGAGGGAAAATATGATAATCTAATTTTAGAGGGTGAAAAACTGAGAAATTGGGACCATAATCCAAGCTATGATGAATATCCCTCACAATCAGAAGATAATATAGAATAATTTAGTTTCCTAAGAAATTCTAATTGTGATGAACTGCCCTATCAACCCCCTATTCCTCTTGAAGACACAAGCTCAGTTTCATTAAGCAACCAAGATCAAATGCCATGTGATCAGATGAGAAAGGTTGAAATCAAAGAAAGAGAAGCATCACTAAGCCTTTTTCCTAATACACCTCATGACCAAGAGTGGACCAAGGCCATATGCATTAAGGATGAATCAAAGAATCAACAAGCCATATGACAACCAAGAACAATGGAGGAAGGACCTAATGCAATACTTTCCCTTTTTACACAAAGCAATGTTGCAGGGGCAAGTATTGATGATGTTTTTCAGGATCCATTTGCAGTCTATCTGCAAGAATAAAGTGGGCCTAGGCTCATTGATTTATTCAATGGAAAGTGTATTTCCAAATCTTTCTTTGATGTGCCTTCAAGTAAGAATTATCTTTGGTGCTTAAGGAATCACATTTCAAAACTTCAAACAGTTGAAAAAATGATGCAATGGCTTCATTGGTTGTTTCATGTAAATTGAATGCTTCAGTTTCCCAATAATTAGAGTAGGTGTGTGCAATAAGCTTGCTGGACAAGCATCATTTTCATCATTTTGTCAGTTTTAGTTTTCATTTTCATTTAGTTTCAGCTGAAGGTCACAGATCAAAGTAGATTGCAGAGGTTAAAGGTTGAGAGCATGACTCCAAAGGATAAGGCATTGAAACTACAAGAGTTCTTATAGCCTCACATGGAGTACTCTATCCGCCATGGAGCCTATGTTAGCACAATATTGGTTTATCCCTCAACGTTTCATAAGTGGTGCTACATACAGGCACTACCTAATATTTCATAGAGAACAAATTTTGTATTTCATTATTCATTTTGGCAAATGAATACAATTGTTATGGGATTTTTAATTGTTTTGGGGAAAATTGAAATTATATTGAGTTATTTCCAATATCCAAGTTCAAGAATCAAAGAACCCATGGATTTATGTTACTAAATTTCATGCACAAGCATTGTCGGGTGCTACCTACATGTGCTGCATAATATTATGGTAGAGGCTAAATTGTGCAGAGTTATTCTACCAGTTTTGAGTCACTAATTTAAAACTTGGGTTATGAGTATTTGAGGATGTATTTTTGAAAATTGAAGGAGGTTTTGGTTCATAACATTCCAAATAACAAAAAATTCTCTCATGTT
This sequence comes from Picea abies, assembly GCA_900067695.1. Taxonomy (NCBI): domain Eukaryota; kingdom Viridiplantae; phylum Streptophyta; class Pinopsida; order Pinales; family Pinaceae; genus Picea; species Picea abies. The sequence continues at coordinate 9,333 of CBVK0101056492.1, forward strand.
TTCAAAATTTGTTTTGGTTTGAGAGATATTGGATCTATAAGTAGGCACTGCATACTCTGCATAGTGGTGTTGTGTACTAATTTCCTGTGGCAGTCACAGATTTTGATATTTGCTTTGTTGAGAGGTTTCCACATGTCAAGCAAAGTTTGAATGACTTCTCAAGGATCCGTTAGATGTTAAGGGACACCTTCACCTAAGATTTATCTCCAACAAAGGCATCATGCAATGAGGTGGAGACATTTCATAAATGACTTCCAAGAAATTCCTGAAAATCAACAGTTTATTGGATTTTTGTCTCTTTGATTGTTACCACCTATCTCCTAGGCTTAGAATCCAATGGAGGAGATGGGATTCGACCTCCTTAGTTCATTTGGATGCTATTGTATATTTAAAGAAGGAAATATCTCTTGGAGATGGGGGATTCATGAGCTAAGAGAGGCTAGAGAGAGTACGAATAGGAAGTTTCCTGTGTGTGTTCAGTTGTAAGCCTGTGGGCATTTTATGATTGTAAGCATTACTGCAATTGGAGACTCATGAGAGCTGTGAGTTAAGATTGTAAACCTTTGTATATATTTCTTCATATTTGAATATATTGCAGATTTGAGGATCAAAGGCTGTCAATGATTTAGGGATCCCTAAGCAGCAGAGGATCTGTTGTTTTTTTCCAATCAATCATTATTTATATTCAAGTATTTTTTGATTCATTAAATTGAGAGGATCTCTATTTACTGAACATTCTATCTTACGCTTTCCTTCTTCATTTATTACACCTATAAGCATATAATATTGTTTTCTGTTAAGCAGTTTTTGTGCCTTAGATGAGTGGTATGTTTGTGACTCCATTGCTCATTGGTGTAGCCTACTGATCTGTAGTTTTCTTCCCTCTCTCTTTCTTTATCCATCTTTTTTATCCACCTATTCAAAACCAAAGTTATCTTTTACATTATGATCAGTGTTGAGTTTACACTTTAGTAGTCAAAGTGTGACTTTCAGTGCTAACATTTTTGGTGTCATTGTCAGGGATGGATTTGAGCAGATTGAAAATCTCCTTGGGAAGAATGACATTGCACAACTCCAGCTTTAGATGGTGATTGAAGTTGGACACCTTCAAGACTTAACATTCACCATGGAAACTCCATTGTTCAGAATCTGTTTGTGACCTCACTGGGGATGAGGCAAATCAAATTGCTATGAAGGCTATCTTGGGCAGGAGGTTTGCCCCACTCAATTTCTCAACCATATATGGTTATCCACATCTTGTGCCTCAAATTGATGAATGGAAAGATCTGCTGCCCAGATTTTATGAAGGTGAGAATGACAACCCTGTTGAGCATGTTCATGAATTTCATGTTTTGATGCAACCGCTTGACATTCATCATGAAGATATATTGATGAAAATGTGCATGTATTCATTGGAAGGCGATGTGAGGAAATGGTTTAGAACACTCCTTGCTTCTACTATTTCCTCTTTGAAGGACTTTCATGATGTTTTTTATTCTCATTGCAAGAAAATTTATCCAGCTGAAAGACATTTTGAGAATTGTTGTGAGGGGTATGCATCATATATTCAAGATTTAGCAAGTGATTCCTCTAGCAGTGATGATGAAGGGGATGATTGTAGAGAGCAAGACTTAGATGATGAGTTTCATAATTCTTTTCCTAAATTTGAAGAACAAATGCATCATTCATGTCAAAATTTAGGTCCCCAAGAGAAATATCAATATGGACAATCCATCATTTCCTTATCTCCTCCTTTTCTCGATTCTTTATGTCAAGAGGTCATCTTAGATTCAGATTTATTTCATCATGAGAATAGTATTGCATCTTGTCATGACCAAATTCATAGCTTATCAGTCCCTCCTATTGTTAATGAACCAATGTGCCATGATTTGCCAAGTTTTGATGACTATGAGGATGTTTTCCCTGAACAACCAGCTGTCCTAGCTATTGTACTAATCCCCTCAGCCATTAATAGTCAAATGGTCATTGATTCACCTTTGTATGATAATTATGAAGATGATTTCCATGAACAGTTTGTTGAAGACCTTATATTAGAGAAGTACCCTTCCCATCAAAGCAACAATAGCTTGTTTCAACCCTCATGTCATAGTTGTGTTGTTGAAAAAGAAGGAAAAGATGATAATCTAATTTTAGAGAGTGAAAAGCTAAGAAATTGGGACCATAAGCCAAGCTATGATGAATATCCCTCACAATCAGAAGATAAGATAGAATAATTTAGTTTCCCAAGCACTTCTAATTGTGATGAACTACCCTATCAACCCCCTATTCCTCTTGAAGACACAAGCTTAGTTTCATCAAGCAGCCAAGATCAAATTCCATGTGGTCAAATGAGAAAGGTTGAAATTAAAGCAAGACAAGCATCGTGAAGACTTTTTCCTAATACACCTCATGGCTAGGAGTGGACCAAGGCCATATGCATTAAGGATTAATCAGAGAATCAGCAAGCCATACAACAACCAAGAATAGTGGAGGAAGGACCTAATGCAATACTTTTCCTTTTTACACAATGCAATGTTGCAGGGGCAAGTATTGATGATGTTTTTCAGGATCCATTTGTAGTCTGTCTGCAAGAAAAAAATTGGCCTAGGATCATTGATTTATTCAATGGAAAGTGTATTGTCAAATGTTTCTTTGACGTGCCTTCAAGTAAGAATTATCTCTGGTGCTTAAGGAAGCACATTTAAAAAATTAAAAAAAATGAAGAAATGATGAAATGGCTTGATTGGTTGTTTCATGTAACTTGAATGCTTCAGTTTCCCTATAATTAGAGTAGGCATGTGAAATAAGCTTACTAGACAAGCATCATTTTCATCATTTTGTTAGTTTTAGTTTTTATTTTCATTTAGTTTCAACTAAAGGTCACAAATCAAAGCAGATTGTAGAGGTTAAAGGTTGAGAGCATGACTCCACAAGCCCAAAGGATAAGGCACTGAAACTACAAGAGTTCTTAGAGCCTCACAGGGAGGAATCTGTCCCCCATGGAGCCTATGTTAGAACAAGATTGTCGTATGCATCAATGTTGCATAAGTGGCGCTACATACAGGCGCTACCTAATATTTCACAAAGAATAGAATTTGCATTTCATTATTCATTTTGGAAAATGAATACAATTGTTTTGGGATTTTTATTGATTTTGGGGAAAATTGAAATTAAATTGAGTTATTCCCAATATCCAAGTTCAAGCATCAAAGAAGCCATGGATTTATGCTATCGAATTGCATGTAGAGACATAGTTGGGTGCTACCTATAGGTGCTACGTAATATTCTAACAGAGGCTAAATTGTGGAGAGTTATTCTGCCAGTTTTGAGTCACTAATTTAAAACTTGGGTTATGAGAAGTTGAGGATGTATTTTTGAAAACTAAAGGAGGTTTTTGTTCATAAAATTCCAAATAAAAAAAACCTCTCTGAGGTTTTCAAAATGTGTTTTGTTTTGAGAGATATTGTATCTATAAGTAGGCATTGCGTACTCTACACAGTGGCACTGCGTACTAATTTCCTATAGCAGTCATGGATTTTGATATTTTCTTTGTTGGGAGGTTTCCACATGTCAAAGAGAGTACGAGTGACTTCTCAAGGATCAGTTAGATGTCAAGGGACACCTGCACCTAAGATTTATCTCTAGCAAAGGCCTCATGCAATGAGGTGGAGACATTTCATTAATGACTTCAAACAAATTCCTGAAAATCAACAATTTGTTGGATTTTTGTCTCTTTGATTGTTGCCACCTATATCCTAGGCTTAGAATCCAATGGAGGAGATGGGATTCAACCTCCTTAGTTCATTTGGATGCTATTGTCTATTTAAAGAATGAAAGACCTCTTGGAGATAGGGGATTCATGAGCCAAGAGAGGCTAGAGAGAGTAGGAATAGGCAATTTCCTGTGTGTGTTCATTTGTAAGCATGTGGGTATTTTATGATTGTAAGAATTACTACTATTGGAGACTCATGAGAGCTATGATTTCAGATTGTAAACCTTTGTCTATATTGCTTCTTATTTGAATATATTGCAGATTTTAGGATCAAAGGTTGTCAATGATTTATGGATCCCTAAGCAGTAGAGGATTTGTTGTATTTTACCCATCAGTCATTGTTTATATTCAAGTATTTGTTGATTCATTAAATTGAGAGGATCTCTATTTACTAAAAATTCTATCTTACGATTTACTTATTCATTTATTCCATCTATTAGCATATAATCTTGTTTTACATTAAGCAATTGTTGCACCTTAGATGAGTGGGATGTTTGTGACTCCATTTCCCATTGGTGTAGCCTACTGATCTGCAATTTGTTGCCCTCTCTCTTTCTTTATCCATCTTGTTGATCCACCTATTCAAAATCAAATTTATCTTTTACATTCTAATGAGTGATGAGATTATACTTTAGCAATCAAAGTGTGACTTTCAGTGCTAACAGGTACCTTTCATCTTCTCCTGGTTTCTTTCCATATGACCAAGGGCATTTTTTTGGGTCTCATCTAACTCTATTAGCTAGTTGATTCATCCTTGGATTGCGTCTCCACCCGTAGCATATTGTTGGGTGAAACAAAGGATGGGAATCTGGAGGTTCACAGGGGGTTTTGCTTCTAGTCCATATACCAACTCAAAAGGGGTCCTTCCTGTGGAGGTCTTCATTGTTATTCGATCTGCCCATACTGCATACTTTATTTTTCTATCCCAAGATTTCTTATTTTCCCCCACAACCTTCTTCAAAATATTCAAAAGGTTTTTATTGCTTGATTCTTGCAATCTGTTCCCTTGTGGACAGTAATTGGAGGAATGGGATAAGGCAATGCCATATTTGAAGAAACTATCTACTAGACCGTATGAGCTAAAATATTTGGCATTGTCTGTAGTGATTTTGGAAGGGATACCAAATTTAGTTATGATCCATGACTACTTTTTCGGTGGCTTTATTTGTGGGAATGGATTCAAACCATCTAGTGAAATAGTTTGTGGATGTTAAGATCCACTGATAGCCATTACTCAAATTATCTTTAAACTCACCAATGAAATCCAAACTCCACTGTTGAAAAGGTGCTTCTATTACTACGGGTTTTAGGGGTTGTGTTGGGAGTTTCATTTTACCATAGAAGTACTAACAAGGCTAACATGATCAGACATGTTGGTGAGTATCGAAGAAAAGTGTTGGCCAATAATACCCATCCCTTAATATTTTGTGAGAAGTAGTACGGGTTGCAAAGTGTCCACCACAGTACCCAAAGTGTAATTCCTCTAGAAACTTCTTTGCCTACACATCTAAGTATGATCAGGTCAGGATTTCTCCAACCGAGGCCATCTTTGGTTAAAAATTATTTCATTTCCCTTAGTCTGAAATCCCTTCTCTTGTAGTCTACTAGGTGATTAGGACAGGAAAATTTCTTTAGATAATAGATAATATTAGAGTACCACTCATCATCTTCTAATTCATTGATTATTACATTTACTTGTTCACTTTAGCCCTTATGTATGGCTTCTTGTTTTTTTTGGTAATCATTTGGGCCAAACCTTTTCCCTTTATTATTTTGGTGGGATTTATTTCTAGGTCATACTCTTGGATTTTGGATACCCACTTTCCCCTAGTTCCCATGCAATCTTGTTGCAATAGGACATCCTTTACTACTGGGTAAGGGACATAAGCCTTAATTTTATTGTAGCCGAGATAATTTTGAAAGTGCTTAAGGGATTTTACCAAGGCATATGCTTGTTTCTCATTGATTGTGTAATTCAATTCAGAATCTCTAAGGACTTTGCTCATAAAAGCTACAAGGTATTCATAGTCATCGGAGTTCTTTTGCATTAGAAAGTTTGCAATGGTATCCTTGGAGGAAAAAGAAAATATGATGAAGTCTCTTGAATAATAAGGGTTGATCAAGATAGGTTCTTGGGAGATAGCATCCTTTATATCCTCTAAATACTTGATGGCCTTGTCATCCCATCTGAAAGTAACATCCTTTTTTAGTAAAGAACTCATGCGTTTTATCCTTTTAGTAAAATTTGGAACGAATCTTCGAATGAAATTGATCTCTTCAAAAAGGGATTGTAAGGATTTCTTGTTGATCAAGGGACGAACATCCCTTATTGATTGTATCCTTTCAGGATCAATGGAGAGCCCTCCCTTTGAGGCCACATGTCCAAACAATTTTCCCATAGCAATCCCAAAAACAAACTTCTTGGAGTTCAGAGAGATGCCATACTTCCTACAACGCTAAAAAACAATCATGAGGTGCGAGAGGTGGTCTTTTCTGTTCTTTGACACAATAGTGAGGGCATCCTGGTAATTGTCTATGATTTTTTGTATGAGATCTCTGAAGGAAAAATCCATTACTCTTTGAAAAGTAGCACTGACGTTCATAATACCAAACGACATCCTTAAGTACATAAAGGTTCCCAGGGTGTAGTAAATGTTGTTTTGAGCTGGTCTTCTCTTTTGAGTAGGGCTTGGTTGTATCTAGAAAAACCATCCAACATGGACATCATCCCTACTCCGGTAACCCTTTTCAATATATGCTCCATTTTTGGGAGGGGGTAGTTGTCTTTCAAGGATAACTGGTTAAGGTTGCAAAAATCAACACATAAGTGTATCTCACTAGTCTTCTTTCAAACAAATACCAAATTTGACATCCAAGAAGAATATCGGATAGGAGCTATGATACCATCAACAACCATTTTCTGGAGTTCTTTCTGTATTTGGTTTGCTAACTTTGGATTAATATGTCTTATATTTTGTCAGAAAGGTTTGGTTCCTTCTACCAAGGGTATGGCATGTCGGATAACATCTCCTCTATAGGCCTTCAACTCGTCATAATTCCAAGAAAATGTGTCTTTGAATTCCCTGATAAGTGCTAGTATTTCAACCCTTTCCCTTTCATTGGTTCCTTTTCCTATCTTGACCATTCTTGGGTCTATTTATGTACCAATGTTGAATTGTAGGGCTTCGTCTGCCCATTTGTTGGGCCCCTTTCCCTTGAAAACATCATGTATATCAAAGAGGCTCTCCAAGGGGACACAAACTTTAGGTAAGGTATTGATTTGAAGGTTTATAACTTCCATGTTCACAGAGTCAGCAAGAAAGTTAATTTGTGACTCGGTGAATTCTTTGTTGTTTTCCATGAACTGGATGATTTGGTCATCGTCTTCAAAGACTTACCAATGCTCCAAGTTTTTTGGAACAGAAGGTCTAAAGAGGACTTCCATATTTCATAAGTCACGAAGAGGTCCTTCACAAGGTTGTAGGGTGGAAGAAGAAAAAAATAAGGCATCTTCTATGTGGTTATCTTCTCAAGGAATGGCTTCAAGCGACACTATCTTAAAGGATTTTGAAAGGGATTGAGCTAAGTCCTGGTAATTCTTCAACTTATCATTTTTTGTAGCAAATTTCATCATTACTTGTGATACTATGAGGTCTAAGTCTCCCTTTGCCTTCAGGTGAGAAAAACCTTTGTCAATTGCTAAGTTGAAGCTCAGGATCAAATCCTCATACTCAACAATGTTTTTGGTGCAATGGTATTCTAGCCTATACAAGTGGTAAAAGACTTCACCGAAAGGGGATGTCAAGACAAGTCCAACACCTGATCTGGAGCTTGAGTGAGATCCATCAAACTCTAAAGTTCAAATTCCCTCGGATTCTTCAATGGTGTCAATATCCAACTTTCCTTCCTAGACAAACCAATTATTGATGTCACTATTGATACACAAGATTTGGTTGTCAGGCTCATCATGGGTTTCAACTGGGGAGCCTATGAAAGGTTCTTTGCAGAGGGTGAAGAATCCCCCTTCAGGGTGAGGGTTGGTTACTTCATACTCCTTTTCCTAAAAGTTCCGGCCAAGGATTTTATTTAGCAAAATCATAAACATATGCAATAAATTAAACTACAACCATTCATTCAAGAAGTTTTGCAGAAAAATACTTACAATTCACAAAGAAATATCAATGCAAACCCTAGTTGTAACACCTTCCTTCAAGAGAGAACACAAGATATGCCAAAATAGTCCTCCTTCAACAAGTGTGCATCACTAAATCATCCAATAACCCAAGAGAGGGTGCAAATTTCAGACCTCACTAATGAGTGAGTAAGTTATCATCTAAAATGAAGGTAAAAGTCCTTCATTTATAAAGTATCATGACCTAAATTTACATTTTAGGTCATGTAAAATGGTCGACAAGGTGAAAATACCAAAAATCATATTGTTTTACATTAGATTTTCAAAATAAAACCCTAATCAAGATGAAGAGATAATAAAATACCCTCCAAAGGAGACGTTATACCCTTTTAGAGAAAATGGGGCATCCTGGAGCAAAACGTTAGACCTCCTTGGGCTTCTCCAACATCCCACCCATGCCAATACTACCTAGTCTGCCTCCAAAAACATCCATGTCATTGGATGATGTCATGGTCATGATGGTGACATCCTAGGCCTTCCAAGGCCAACATTCCACTAAAACAGGGCCAACCCCCCTAGGTCAAGCTCTGTCAGGGTGCCTCTGGTGGAACATTCTCTTCTTCTCTGGTGCAAATCCCCTAATCCATCTTTATATTGTATCTGCCCCCTAGTGTGGTCTCAACATCCATCTGATGGGTTCTTCAGCCCCATGGAGGTCCGAACTGATCATCTCCCCATGTGTACCAGTCCAAATGGTACTTGTCTGTCGGGCATGGTCTTGCACATCAAAATCTAGACCCTCCATGGTCTCATCAGTCACAGGGATCATAGAAATGTCAAACACATATCATCATCAATTTTATCAAACATGTGCATAAAATCCCTAATGAGTTAGTTAACATCTCAAAGACGTTAAAAAATCCTACAATACAAGTCTGAGGAAAAGGACAATGTGTCATATTGGGCTAGTGTCCATTGGAAAAGGAAAGTTCCCAGAAGAGACCTCATCCAAGCCATGTAAGTGTGTGATATGGTCAGGGGATGTCCAAGCATGTGGGTGCAGTGAGGGTCAAGGATGCAAAATGTTACCTGCGGGTGCCTTTGTAGAAGGTGAGTTGTCTCTGTCTGTTAAAGTCCTAACCCACACATAGGTAGATCAATGTATTCAGATGTAATAAATGTCAATATTAATAAGGCCTTTCAATAAAATAGAATAAGGCGAATGTAAGAAGACCTAATAGA
>CBVK0101056502.1:0-24527 GCA_900067695.1 Picea abies
TCATGCTGGATGAGAACACTCAGTGCTAGCCCTTTTTCATGCTGGATGAGTTCCACTTGTCTCAGTGCCAACCCTTTTTCATGCTGGATGAGAGCACTCAGTGCCAACCCTTTTTCATGCTTGATGAGTTCTACATGTCTTAGTGCCAACCCTTTTTCATGCTGGATGAGAACACAGAGTGCCAACCCTTTTTCATGCTGGATGAGTTCCACATGTCTCACTGCCAACCCATTTTCATGCTGGATGAGAACACTCCCTTTGAAGAGGGACCACGCTAAGCTTGTCCCTGAAGTACTCAAACTTCATCCTCGACAACGGCTTGGTAAACACGCCCGCAAATTGATCCTCTGTAGTCACGAAACTAGAGCTTCACTGTTCCCTTTTGCACTATATCCCTGATATACAGTAATATTTGATCTCGATATGCATCGATCTGTCATAGACCCCGAGGTTCTCTAATGACTTCATGCAACTCTGGTTGTCACACCAAATGTAGGTTGCCTCCAGTCTGAGACCAAATAAACTAGACATAAGTTCTCGAAGCCACACTGATACTGCACATGCTTCCAAATACTTAGCTTCAGCCGTACTGAGCGCCACACATGACTGCTTCCTACATTCAGTGGAGCCTCTTACTCCTTACTGTAGTACCCAACTCCCTCTGGAACTCACCGTCCAGGTTCCTCTCTAACTGATCATCCAGGTTCCTCGTGAGCACTGAATATCAATTGAATCTTCAACCTGCTGACTGTTAAAGTTTCTGCTATTATTAGGTTACTTTCAATTTACTAGATAACAATAGCATAGATAGGATCACTGAGAGAAACACAATCACAAGAGTACACAACATTTATCCTGGGAAACCCTCATGGGGAAGAAAACCCAGCAAAACTTCCTTAATATAGATAGCCAATACAATGCCAAGACAATGAACCAAACAACACAGAAATTCCTCTCCCAAAGGATGCGCCTCTCTCACTCTTCCTTCTTTCGGCAACTAGTAACTGCAGCTTCCTTCAATACTTGCGCACTAGATGAGTGAGCTGAGTTTGTGTCTAAATGAGGCGCTGGCCTCTCTTATTTATACAATTTGGCAGGTGTGAACAGAAGTGTCTTTTCACTGGCAGGGCCGACTTCTCATTCTGGGTGGTTAGAACCACCTTTATTTAATCTGGGGGCCGACTTCTCATTCTGTCTATTACAATTAGGGTTTGACCAATCCGCAAAACGGGATTTGTTCAATTACAATGCCCGACATGATCAATCCACAAAAGGGGATTGATCTAATCAATAAAAAACATATTTTATCTTTATCCACTAAAGGGGATAAGAATATTCTTTGCAGTTACACAATATTTTAACACTCCCTCTTAACAAGAAGGATATTCTTTGTCTTTTGACAGGTCACTGGATGTCAACATCAACTAGGTAGCAACATCCATTGGATAGCATCATCAACTGGGTAACATCATCAATTGGATAACAGGAGGCATCAATATGATCCTCTTGGTCATCTGGCATCATGATCATTGACTGGCATATCTATAAATCATCGGAAGTTTTGTTCTCTTTATCTTCGCGCAGAAGATACTCTTTCTTTCTTTCGTCTTCACGCAGAAGACACTTCTTTCTTATCTTCACACAAAAGATATCTTATCTTCACACAGAAGATGTCTTATCTTCACACAGAAAATATTCTATGAGTTTTGCCATTCCTTTTATGTTCTCCCTTCTCTTGTAGTCATCTATCTCACCCATCCACTGGGGGGGGACTACTACCATAGCTTCACTCCTAGTCATCCCACATGAACTAGAGAAGCTAAGATGCTAGCCTGGGCAAGACTAGACTCCCTTTCCATGATCCATGCAGGATCACAACACAAACCTCAAGAGCCAACTAACCATTCCACATGGTCAAGGTTTGTGTTCCAGGCTACTCAATCCTTGGCCAGAGGAGAGTATCTGCCCGCTGCCCCTTGGAGAAACATCCACATTCCTCTCTACGAGGGTGGTCACACTACCCCTCTCTACGAGGGTATTCTAGCATGTCCCTAGAGTATCCAAAACTCAAGACTTGGACAGAGGCCAACCTTGGCAAATTTCTCATTCCCCTTCTCTACGAAGGTCTCTTCTCTTTTCCTTCTCTATGAAGGTCTACCTGTGGGATTGCTCTTTCCTTCTCTACGAAGGTCTTTTCTCTTTCTCCTTCTCTACGAAGGTCTAGCTATGGGATCTGAAAAAATCTCTTGTGGTCCAAAATCTTTCCATGGTATAATACCATGCTACCCATCTGCTGGGCACCATCCATCTATTGGATAACTTTTATCTTGATCAAAATATCTGGGCATCATCAATATGCTTTCTTAACTGCATCAAATCACGATCCTCCATTTTGAACTCAGAGACATAGCTCCCTCTTGCACCAAACTAATAGCTTCTAATCATCATCCTTGAAGTTCTTTTTCTGTAATATCCTAGGTGCCTTCTTGAGTTCAAACATTTCTTTTTGACTTCATACTGGATCAACCTGCTCCCTTTGCATCTATAAGAACGGTACTGGAGAAACCTGTAGTTACCTGCATCTTATCAACTCTATTTGAGTATCCATCTTTTTCTTCATCTTGAACATTTCTGTTCTGCATCTTTAGGAGCCTCCTGCTCCTATATAAATACTGGATATTGTCTGGTCTTTACTGATTGTCACCATATCATACGTCCTTCTCATGCTGTCTAACTTCTGCAAGTTACGGCATAAGTTCTTTCTTCCGAGACCTGTAAACTTACTTACAGTATGCTTTCTGAAATAAATATTTTATCTCTTTCTTCATCCTCTTCTTTGATACTTACTTCATAAGTCTGCATAGATACTGAAGTAAAACGAGGTTAATTAACATTCTCACAAAAATATCGAACTTGTAATGATAAAGTATTAAAGTAAACAAGATATTAGAAATAAACATGAATACTTATCTTTTGTTTTTGTGTGGGGAGGCTCCACGGACTCCACCATTTGCTATCTTTCTTCAGATCAACTATCTTCAACTTAAAGTACATAACCCTCAATTTCTGCTAAAGCTTTCTTTGAGGGAGGAGATTCCTCTTCCTCTGCCACATGTGCTTGATACTTTCTTTTCCCTTTTCCTTGAGGACAGTCATAGGAAAAGTGTCCCAACTTTTGACAGTTGTAGCATCTAATCTTTGAAACATCTTTCTTCTTATCTGGAACTCTTACAGAGTTAGCTTCTTTATTGTTCTTCCTGAAGGAACTTCTTTTGTTCTTTTGAGCTGTAAGAGCTTCCTCTTCATCAACAATTAATCTCTTCTATTGGTTTGCAAGTTTAGATTCTTCGTGTGTGCAATCTGCCCATAACTTATCAAACTTGGGTAACTTGCTTCTTGCACAGACTCCTTGTACAAAAGGAATCCAAAATGTTGGAAACCCATTTAGGGTTATGGTTACAATCTCTTTGTCACTAATGACATCTCCAATAGCTGCAAGCTAATCTTTGATCTGAGAAACTCTCATAAGATAGGATGTGACAGATTCTGAGTTTTCCATCTTCATATTACGAAGCTGATTTCTTAAGGAAAGATTCCGGCTAATGTCTTTGCTTTCATATAACCTGCTGAGTGCTTCATACATTTACCTTGCTGTCTGTAGTTCGGAAATATGAGGGATCAAGTGATCCTTTACTGAATCTAACACGATTCTCTTTGCTTTCTTTTCATTCTTCTTATGCTTGGTCTTTTGCTCTTCTTCATTTGGTTTTGGTACACCCATTGTAACATGTTCTAGGATATCATTCTTGTCTAGAATCATCTGCAACCTATGCTTCCAAGATCTGAAGTGTCTAGATCCTTCCAACCTGTCTTCTACCCTCATGCTGGTAGCCATTCTTTCTTGTAGAAGAACTCCTAGCCCTCCGGGCTATAGAAATAATAGAAAAATCAAATTTCTTGGATCTGAAAACTAAACTCACCAAAAGATGCGCTGGACTGAGGCGAGTAGTCTAGTGTGTTTAGATTTCAGAAAATCCAACTTTTACCCCTCCAAACTTGATCTGCGGATTTCTCAATCGGTGCTTCTGGTTTTCTGGTACTTCTGGTACTCTGGTACTTTTGGTACTCTGGTTTTCTGGTACTTCTGGTACTTTGTGAAAACTAGGGTTTCACTTTTTGGGAGATCTAGCCACTGAAAATTTGCGTCGAGGATGCCAAAATGTTCCTTGAGGTAGGGCACACCTTTCTAGATGGATTTGGGGCTGAAATTCTTCTTTAATAAAAAGCCCTAATTTGCATGTACGACAACAATGACGTTTTCTTTTTCTTGTGAAAGATGCTCTCTTCAGCTTAGCTCTGATACCATGTTAAAGTTTCTGCTATTATTAGGTTACTTCCAATTTACTAGATAACAATAGCATAGATAGGATCACTGAGAGAAACACAATCACAAGAGTACACAACATTTATCTTGGGAAACCCTCACGGGGAAGAAAACCCAGCAAAACTTCCTTAATATAGATAGTCAATACAATGCCAAGACAATGAACCAAACAACACATAAATTCCTCTCCCAAGGATGCACCTCTCTCTCTCATCCTTCTTCCGGCAACTGGTAACTGCAGCTTCCTTCAATACTTGCGCACTAGATGAGTTAACTGAGTGTGTGTCTAAATGAGGTGCTGGCCTCTCTTATTTATACAATCTGGCAGGTGTGAACAAAAGTGTCTTTTCACTGGCAGGGCCGACTTCTCATTCTGGGTGGTTAGAACCACCTTTATTGAATCTGGGGGCCGACTTCTCATTCTGCCTATTACAATTAGGGTTTGACCAGTCCGCAAAAGGGGATTTGTTCAATTACAATGCCCGACATGATCAATCCACAAAACGGGATTGATCTAATCAATAAAAAATATATTTTATCTTTATCCACAAAAGGGGATAAGAATATTCTTTGCAGTTACACAATATTTTAACACTGACTTCAACACTTGTCCTCTAGAAAAAGTCTCTTCATCTTCTTCTTGTATGTCTTACCTACAAGTCAAATTCAGTCCAATACTCTGCAATTTCCGAAGCCACACTACTTCACGACTTGCTGCACATGCTGCCACATACTCAAATTCAACCATACTGAGCGCCACACATGACTGCTTCTTGCATCCGGCGGAGCCTCCTGCTCCTTACTGTAGTACCTAGCTCCCTCTGGAACTGACTGTTTGGCTCCCTCGAGCACTGAATATCAACTGGATCTTCAACCTGTTGACTTCATCACCTGTCCTCCCGAACAAGTCTCGCCATCCTCTTCTTGTAGGTCTTACCTACAAGTCAAAATCCAGTCCAACAAGTCTCGCCATCCTCTTTGCGACTTGCTGCTTATGTTGCCACATACTCTGCCTTAGCCATACTGAGTGCTACACACAACTTCTTCCTGCTATTCCATGAAACCATACTAGAGCCTAGACTGAAGCAATATGTCGAAGTATTCTTTCGATCAGGAATACTGTCGGCCCAATCTGAATCCGAATATCCATATAACCTGAACTCATGGTCTGTCACATACCTGTGACCATAATCCAATGTACCGTTAAGGTACCTCATCATATGTTTTGCTGCGACCAAATGAACCTACTTGGGCTGCTCCATATATTGACTCAGGGTGTTAACAACAAAACATATATCCGGTCATGTGTTCGTCAAGTTCATCAATGAACCCACCATCTGCATGTATAAAGTAACATCCATAGTCTCGAAAGTCGTATCCTGCAACAACTTCAGATTTGATACCATAGGTGTATCATTGCCTTGCAATCCAACATCCCCAACCTCTTCAGGATTTCTACTGTATGCTTCCCTTGATTCAAAAAGATCTCATCCTATCTCTGCCATACCTCGGGACCGAAAAAGTAATGCATCATCCCGAGATCTTTCATCTCAAACTCAACAACCAGTTTTTCTCTTACACTTCGAGATGAGCTTTTCCACACCTATTTAGAAATAGGTCATCCATATACAACAGTAGTATTACCGGACGATCATCCACAACCTTAAAGTAAAGGTTAGGATATGCACTGTTGTTTGTAAATCCTAAGCTCGTCAAAAATTTGTCGACCCTGCCATACCATGCTTTTGGTGCCTACTTTAATCCATATAATGCCTTCTTCAATCTGCACACTGAGTGTCTCACAGTTTCACGGACTCAACGTAGTGTTCTGTGACTACAAGGACCAGTCTTTCTGATCAGGTTTCCATCTGTGCCACAGGAAGAATTTCAATTCTTCCGGATGTTGAAAGCCACGCACTTTGAGTCTTATGTCCTTAGAAGATTATGCCAGGGCCATTCTCCATTGGTCAAATTACCATGACCAATCCCAGGAGACTATCAACCCGATGCTGAAACATTAACGCTTAAGAATAACTTTCGAAATTACATAAAATCTCAACACTCCCTCTTAATGAGGAAGGTATTATATCCGACACAAACTCTAACACTGTTTCCATCCACACGAGCTCATGACAATTGAATGTCGGACACACGAATCTATACATCACAAGAAATTCGTAGTGACTTCACAGCATGCATCCAGGGATGGTGGGTAGCTCTCTAATAGCTACAACATGTCATCATGAGACTATCCAGTTTCCCGCAGAAAACATCTGAAGCCATCACTCCCTCTGAGGCTATGTAGTCTTCGGAGTCATCTACTCCCTCTGCATGTGCTGACCTCCTCTTCTTCTTCATTACATGGATGTGCACAACTCTATGTATGGATAGTCTTGCTTCATGTTGCTTCCTGCAACTATCATTACGGCTCCTTCTCAGATCTATTACCTGTGACGTGTTGAATTTTAATGCTTAGCTCAAGCACATGTTTCTTTTCAATTTAGCATGAACTTGAACCATAGACAATGCAACAACACAATAGCTGCAGTAACCAAGATCACAAGAAGAATAATCATGCACAAGACACAAGAAGTTATCCTGGGAAAACCCTTCTCAAACAAGGGAAAAACCCAACAATCCTTTGCTATAGAGTCAAGAGAAGATCACCCTTACACCATAAACCCTAGTGCACACAAGAGGGTGCTCTATGACCAAGAAAGCTAGCGCCTAAGAGAAGTGCGCACCAAATTTCAGATCTTCACAATGTGTTATTTGAGAATGAGATATGATCCACGATGGGGATGTATCTCTCTTATTTATACATGACCTAACTCATCAATGGATGTGTCTATTGGCACAATAGGGCCAACTTGTACAACTTAATATTATAATTAATCTTTTACACAATATTAATTATCTTTACATGGTGGGGCTGACATGTACCCTTTACAATTCAAAATTAGGGTTTCACAAAAGTCTTACTCTTAGACAATATAGCAAGGATCTCTCACACATCCTCTAGTGCTCTGCCACTAGGGACACGTTCACTTGTGCTCAGCCACTGGGATGTCACTCTCAACAGATCAACTCAACTAAGTCCATATGAGTACTATCTGGAGAGCCATCTCAAGTCCACTCAAGTTCTCAACTAAGTCCATAGGAGTCTGACATGAGACCATGTCAAGTCATCTCAACTCAGTTTAGAGGAGCACGACAAGAGACCACACATGTCATCTCAACTCAGTTTGGAGGAGTATGACTCACCCATCACATGGGCGTTCTCACACAGATCATCTCAACTCAGTCTAGAGGAGTACGAACTGGAGAATGTTTCATGAGCTACAATCATCAACACTCCCTCTCAGCTAGGGAGGCATTCGCCACCAGGGCAAGTTTCTCACGGAAGTACTCGAACTTCGTCCTGGCAAGCGATTTGGTGAAGACATCTGCAACTTGCTCGTGTGTAGAAAGCCATTGGACATGTACTGCTTTCCTCTGCACCATATCTCTGATGTAATGGTATTTGATCTCAATGTGTCTCGATTTATCATGAAACACATGATTCTCTGAGAGCTTCACACAACTCTGGTTATCGCAATGGATAACGCTGGAATCCATCTCATGTCCAAATAAGTCTGCAAGGAACTTGTGAAGCCACACTACTTCGCGGACTGCCACACATAATGCAATATACCCTGCTTCTGCGGTACTCAAAGCCACATAAATCTGTTTCCTGCTTCACCAGGAAACCATGGCAGATCCCAAAGTAAAACAACAACCAGAGGTACTCTTCCGGTCCATTGCGCTCCCTGACCAATCTGCATCGGCATATCCCTGCAATCTCATGTCTACATCGGAGGCATATCTCAGTCCATAACCAATTGTGCCTTGTAAATATCTTAACACATGCTTAGCTGCTATCTAGTCTGTCTGTCTCGGCTGACTCATAAACTGATTGAGTACACTCACTGCATAGCATATATTAGGTCTGGTGTTAACCAGATACATCAATGATCCAATCAACTGTTTGTAAAGATGTGGATCAATCTCCCCTGAACCGAAAGAAGTCTCGCTCAGTATCTTCAGATTCATTACCATCGGTGTAGGCATGGACTTGCAGTTTGTCATTTTGAATTTCTTCAGTATCTCCACTGTGTATTTTCCTTGGCTCAGGAAAATCTCATCAATCCTCTGCCACACTTCTAGTCCCAAGAAGTAGTGCATCATACCAAGATCCTTCATCTCGAATTCAGAAGCTAATGCACACTTGCATTCAACAATAAGGCTTTCTGAACTAGTGAGGAATAAGTTATCAACATATAGGACGGAAATCAGGCACTCGTCACCAACAATGTTATAGTATAGGTTGGGATCAACAACACTCTTGCTGAAGCCCAAACTCATCAAGTATCCATCAATCTTCTCATACCATGCTCGAGGTGTCTGTTTTAGTCCATACAGGGATTTCTTCAACCTGCACACATGAGAATCCTTCTCATGTATCACGAATCCATCTGGCTGCTCGATGTAAACTTCTTCCTCAATCTCACCATTGAGAAAGGTTGTCTTCACATCCATCTGGTGTAGTCTCCAACCCATGGATGCGACAAGGGAAATAATCGTACGAATGGAAGTGTATCAGGCAACAGGAGAAAATGTCTCCTCATAATCTATTCCCTCCACCTGAGAATCCTCTAGCCACAAATCTTGCTTTGTACTTCTGGACACATCCATCAACTGCATGTTTGATCTTACTTGGAAGTCACTACAGACTTCCCTTTTGGTCTCGAAACAATATCCCCCACATCATTCTTCTTGATGGACTGGTACTTTTCGGTCATGGCATCGTGCCAAACCCGCTGACCTGCTGCTTCTCCATGACAAGAAGGCTCAGTATCAATGATGTGGCTCATAGCTGAAACATAGCTCGAAAATCTTTGTGGTCTCCTGCTCTCTCAGAATGGACCACGAGGAGCTGCATGTCCCTCTGCTTCCTGCAGAGTTTGTCAAGCTCATGTAGGCCTCTTCTGGCCTATTGCAATGTCTCTGGGAACATCAAATGGAGCTACGAGATCGATTGGATCGGTAATTGTCTCCCTCTGAATTGCTGAAGGGGGAGGAGGTACTGTCTCTTCTTTCTTCTCGCTGTCAATCTCCATCTGAGATTCTCTAGATCTTTGGAAGGCTATCTATTCCTCAAAGGTGACATCTCTACTAACTTTGATTTGTCTCTGACCAGGGATGTAGATCCGATATGCCTTCGAAGATTCACTGTACCCCACAAATGTACCCTTTTTGCTTGAAGGGTCTAGCTTGGTCCTCTTTTCCTTGGGTACATGAATGTATACTAGACACCCAAATATCTTGAAGTGTCCAACCTCAGGCTTCACTCTAGTGAAAGCTTCTTCGGGAGTCATGTTCTTCAGAATATTATGAGGACTCCTGTTCTGAACGTACACAGCTGTCATGGATGCCTTTGCCCACAGAATCATAAGTAGATTCTGATCATGTATCATCGCTTTGGTTGCCTCAACAATGGATCTGTTCTTCCTCTCTGCAACCCCATTTTGCCGAGGGTTATAAGGAACGGTGTGCTCCCTCTTGATCCTTGCCTCAATACATAAATCACTGAAATCCTTGGAGGTGTACTCTCCTCCATTATCTGATCCCAACACCTTGATCTTCCTCTCGGCCAGGTTCTCAACCTGAGCTTTAAACTCTTGAAATCTCGCAAGGACTCCATCCTTGGTCTTCAAGAAGTAAATCCACGTCTTCCGAGAGTGATCATTGATGAAGAGCACATAGTAAAAATATCCGTTCAAGGAAGCAACAGTCATGGGTCCACAAACATCTGTATGTATCAAGTCCAAGATCCCCTTGGATCTACTGTCACTGCTCGAAAATGACCCCTTTACATTCTTGCCAAGAGCACAACCTCTGCACACGCCATCATGCTCGATATGTATTTCTGGAAGACCTGTCACCATCTTCCCCAGAGCTGGAAGGGCTCTATAATGTAAATGAGCAAGTCTTCTATGCCATAGCTCGCTCAAGCTGATAGTATCATGTAACAAGGCCTGGATTGGTCGGACAATCAATCCGTGCAAACTGTTTTCTCGAACACCAATCACTTGGGCATAATTCATGTGTGAGTTCTTGTGCCATGCAAGAACTTTTCCTTCATAGAAAGTAACCTTGTAGCCTTTATCCTCTAAGGTAGAAATAGAGACAAGGTTCCTTTTCATCCCAGGTACATATAGTACCTCACTTAATTGGAGTGGTATGTCAGAATCTAGTTGGAAGAAGGAAGTTCCAACTCCCTTCACAGTATCTCTGACATTATGACCAAGTACAACATGTAGACGAGATTCTTTCTCTACAAGATCTGTAAGATGTTCTTTGTATCTAGTCATGTGTCTGCAAGCACCACTGTCAATCAACCAAATATCACTATCAGTAGGAACCGTACCTGAGAGTGCTGATATGAAGAAGAATGCTTCATCTTTTATGTCTTCATTTCTCTGATGTGGTTCTAAATCAACATCGGCAGTGGATGCATGTTGTCTTCCTTTCTTCATGGTAGGACAATCTCTCACAATGTGACCATACTTGTCACATCTGAAACATTGAATCTTTGAAATGTCTTTTCTATGTTCATGACCTGGAGTTGCTGAAGTTTTCTTATCTTTAAATGCTTTGCTGAAACGTCTTCTTTGTCTTCTGCCTCTCTTTGCATGAGAAGCAAGGGCTTGATTGTCTTCATGATGGGAGTCTTGCACACCTCTGGCTATAAGTCTGGTTTCCTCCTGAGTGCAGTTTGTCCATAGATGATCAAATTGAGGTAAATCTGCTCTTCCACTGATACTTTGAATGAAGGGTTCCCAATGTCTTGGAAGAGCATTGAGAGTAATCATGACAAGCTCTCTGTCTGTGGTGGTTTCTCCAATGGCACCTAACTGGTCTCTGATCTCTGAAATCTTCATGAAGAAGGTCGCAATGGTGTCAGCCTTCGCCATCTTAATATTTTGAAGTTGGTGTTTCAATGTGAGAGCTCTGCTAGTGTTGTTGCTCTCAAAAATTGTCTTCAGTGCATTATACATTTGATAAGTTGTCTTCAAGGTAGAGATGCGAGGTAGTAGATGATCTCTTACTGAATAGATGATTATCTTTCTAACTTTGACATCGTCTGCCGTCCATTCAGCCTTCTCTTCATTGGTAGCTGTTGTTGGTAGAGTCTTTTCTATCAATCTCAATAGGTTAATCTCTTCTAGAGTGATGTGTAATCTTGACTTCCAGGAGCTGAAGTTGCTTGATCCATCAAGCCTATCTTCCACCAAAGTTCTGTTCCTCATGGCTTGTAGATTCTTCACAAACCTTAACAGCTAGGCTTAGAAACCCTAATGTTTCTTCAAGAGGAATTTCGTTGGACTTACAACTGCCAACAAGAAGCCTTGGAGTGTCAAAGGAACTCCGACAAGCTGCAAAATTACGTCAATGTCCTGCAGAAACCCTAAAACCGAAATTCTGCAGAAACCCTAGGGCCAAAAATCAAAACTTCTTCAATTTTTGATCTGAGAGTTGCAGGTGGTGCATTGGACTAGGCCGTACCTGCTTGTGCAAAAATTAGGCCCAACGTTCGAAGGGAAAGTGCTAAAACTAGCTTGACAGGGAAAAAGGGTAAGGGTCGTTTTTGCAGTTGCGCAAGAAGGTGACGGCTAGCTTGAAATAGATGGAATAGCTTGTGCAATGGCTCTTCAGGAACACTGCTTTGATACCATGTTGAATTTTAATGCTTAGCTCAAGCACATGTAGTTTCTTTTCAATTTAGCATGAACTTGAACCATAAACAATGCAACAACACAATAGCTGCAGTAACCAAGATCACAAGAAGAATAACCATGCACAAGGCACAATAAGTTATCCTGGGAAAACCCTTCTCAAACAAGGGAAAAACCCAACAATCCTTTGCTATAGAGTCAAGAGAAGATCACCCTTACACCATAAACCCTAGTGCACACAAGAGGGTGCACTATGACCAAGAAAGCTAGCGCCTAAGAGAAGTGCGCACCAAATTTCAGATCTTCACAATGTGTTATGTGAGAATGAGATATGATCCACGATGGGGATGTATCTCTCTTATTTATACATGATCTAACTCATCAATGGATGTGTCTATTGGCACAATAGGGCCGACTTGTACTAGTTAATAATATAATTAATCTTTTACACAATATTAATTATCTTTACATGGTGGGGCTGACTTGTACTCTTTACAATACAAAATTAGGGTTTCACAAAAGTCTTACTCTTAGACAATATAGCAAGGATCTCTCACACATCCTCTAGTGCTCTGCCACTAGGGGCACGTCCACTTGTGCTCAACCATAGGGATGTCACTCTCAACATATCAACTCAACTAAGTCCATAGGATTACTATCTGGAGAGCCATCTCAAGTCGACTCAACTAAGTCCATAGGAGTCTGACAGGAGACCATGTCAAGTCATCTCAACTCAGTTTAGAGGAGCACGAGAAGAGACCACACACGTCATCTCAACTCAGTCCAGAGGAGTATGACTCACCCATCACATGGGTGTTCTCACACAGATCATCTCAACTCAGTCTAGAGGAGTACGATCTGGAGAATGTCTCATGAAGCTGCAATCATCAACATGACGTGCCCGGAACAAGAAATAAGAACAACAAAAAAGCATCTCCCAAAGGAGATAAATTTATCTTGTGCACAACTATATACAATGACCCTTGAAATGATACGTCTTCTACTAACACACATCCATCATATATTCGATGTCATACAACTAACCATGTTGATTTTCTAGTGTAGACAAACACAATTTTCTGCAAGTGGTAATTACTTTCAACGATATTACTTTAGTAAACTCTAGAACATCACTAAGTAATTAAACTAAGAAAATTTCAACTACTTAGAAACTTCTGCCTCTTCCTTAGATCACTTCCCATGTGTGAGAGAGAAAAATATGTGTCTATTGTTTTGTCTTTTTATAGTAATATTAAATTGATCCAAATAGACACGTCTCTTTGAAAATTAAATTAAATTTTCTTTCTTGTAAATAGTTGGAGAATACCTCCCGTAACTACCCAAAGATTAATTTGGTTATAATCCATCCACATAGTATTTGACTTTTTTAAATTGTTCCTCTATAATTCATGCGATTCTTTGCATAAATATAGGTAGAAGTAAATATGTAGTACATTCCTCATATTTAGGTAATTTGGCATTTTTACTAGAGATTACTGCCCACCATAATTTATGGAATTCTTTCTATAATTAGGTAGGAGTAAAAAGTAAATGTTGTACATAGACATTGCAACAACGCCATAAATTTAAGACTCCCAAGACTTTACTCTACTCTCATTTTCCTGGGCCCTCCTGTGAGGGAGTCAAGCCCAGTCCCGCTCTGATACCATGTTGACTTTTCATAAGAGATGATATTGTATATGAATATATTATTACAATGATGAGTGTTCTATATATGAAGAACATATGGTGACCGTGGTGACCATCCATGAAGAGATGCGTCCCTTGGGTAATAAATATATTTATACTTTATATTATATTATACATATAATATAAATATACTTGATATTTATACTTTATACTTCATTATATATATTTATTCTTTATATTATAAATATATTATTACATTAATAATATTGCTTAATAATTAATAATCATATTATTAATTATCAATCTAGTAGAATTTCTTTCCAATGCTGCCCAAACATCAACATCAAGAACATAGACATGTAAAATGGGCTTCCTACATTCAACAATTTCATTTAGTTGGTTAGCCCCAATAAAGTGGCTGATTTACTCAACACACCTCTTGCCAAGGCCTTCCACATTTTAGATGTAAGATTGACACTTCAATTATCCCTTATTTCGTTGTCTTGGACTCCATCCAACAGCCCACAATGGTCAATTAGACCCTTTTCCTAGACTACACAATGGCGGAGGATTTCCTGTACAAACCTAATTGGCTTTGTGTTCAGTTGGTCCAGTTGACCTTCTACTTCTCAAAGAGTCTCACTTTTTATTCTATGGAGGGCATTTTGTCGTGCATAAAGCTTTGTTGCACCTACAGATGTTGGTCTTCCATGAGAAAACAGGGGGAAGATTACAGCAAAAGAAGTTCACATTGCAGCTAAAGCACAGAGTCTAACTGGAAGCTTAGACTGTACCAGCTTTTGCCAGTTCCCCCCATGTCATGATAATTCATTTCTATGTGTTTTATTAGTGGATCACAAACCACTGAATGGAAAAATGGTTGTATCTTCAGAGTAGTTTGCAAATTTGAATTCTATCATGTAACTACGGACAAATTAAGCCAACATATCCTACTTCTATATCCAACAAGCATATGGAAATGGAAAAAGCACTTGCAACATTAGGTTTGTAGGTGTTGTCTCCCATATATTATAAAAAGTCCATGCTTAGATTTTGACAAGGACTGACTACATTATTAAATGTGTACACGTTGTTTGCTTCCTCAAGGATAGTTGTGCTCAAGTCCTTTGAGTTAAATACATAGATATGTCCTTTGTACATGAAAATCCCACCATCCTCAACATTGCAGCCTTCATAAATTAGGCGACAAGACTTAGGTGCTTGGCTGTAGTCATGCTATCCCCACATGCAATGTCACACTTGCCACCCAGGTATCTCTAAGAGAAGTTAGACTGTGGAGCAAATGGAGACTATCCATCATGAACTTGATTAGTCTGAGTTCTTGGGGAGAGCAAATACAGTTAACGGATTAATCCTTTGATGCTGATGCAGTATGCACCTGACACCATAAAATAGTATGCCAGCTCTATGACTGGTTTGATGATTGAGCAAGATAGCTTTCTAATAAAGTGGTTTTGAGGCCAAAACATCTACACCACTTGGGGAAAATTTTAAGGACCTATAACCAAGAGAAGTAAGGTGCTCTTACAGTTGGGGTGGAAGAGATGTGTTGTGTACGTGTCATGTGTGTAAGGCTAATATACTAAATTAAAAAAAAGTCTACGTCAAAATCTAATGTCAAAAAAAGACCTTTTATGTTTTTTAATTAATAAACATAACGTAAAAAAAATCAGTGTAGATCCAATTAAGCCCGGATCAGCACTGACAGAGTTGCACCTAGTTTTTTTTTGTTCCTTCTCGTTGCTTAATAGATCCAGTGTTGAGACAGACTATGCTTGTTTTATTGGAAGTGCATAATTTATTTTGAATCCTTATAATTGTCAAAATATTAACTATAAACATATGTTGGTAATTTTTGTAATTGTTTTTAAATTTTTTAAGGCAAATATTGATCTTGAATTTGCAAAGTTTTCTGGAAAAAATAGGAAGATTAGCCAAATAGAAAATACTTGCCCTTGAAGTTTTCCCTGCGTTCTTGCTTTTTGACATCTCTCCTGGAGCTGGTCTATATCATACCAAGGTATAACAAACTACATTAGGGATGCACTTTTTGATATTTATATACGTCCTTGGGTTTCACATCCACTCTACATGTAGGTAATTAAACATATGCATTTTCAGTACAATACAAAAGACATCATAATTACCTATACACACAATATGTTTCATTCTTCTTTTCTTTGGACCAAATGCAGCAGACATGTATATGTGTAAGGACAGTCAATATAGATATGGAACTTGCCCAGATAAAGGATAGGTGAGTTGTTCTTACTTCTTGGTGGTTTTATACCTTGGTCTGGAAATGCCATTTAAGACTGGGCTTTTAGGTTCTTGTAAGCTACAGCATACTTCCTACAGCAGGTGCTACTCTGGTCTACCTGCGGAAACCACAATAAATGCACGATGCTGATCCATACAGTGGCTGAAGGAAGCTGATTTGGTTCCGGGGCAGTCTGGAGCTGTTCTTAGCAAAAACCTTGTAAAGAGGATATAAGATGGGGTGCCTAGCAGGAGAGGAGAGACAAAGAGTGTTTTATCTTTTTAACATCTATTCTTAGGTGGGAGATACTTTAGGCACTACTTTTGTTGCTATTGTTGTACGTTTCACTCCCATTGACATTTACCGCCATTTCTTTCTTTCTTTATTTGACACTTATCATTCTGTTCAAGACATATAAGGTCACTTCAATTATACTCCATTCTGGTTTCTGACTAATCCAATTCAAATGCTAATCCACAATAGTTCTAACTTCCAAGGTAAATTTCTTTAGTTTCTTATTGACTTTACTTGTGTTTTCACCTGTTATTGTGATATGGATTCTTGTAATTTGGCCTGTGATAACAAGTTACAGCTTTGTTGTTCCAAGATATTGTTTCACATGTATATATGTGGAGGATGTTGATAGGGTAATGGGTTTTCCCTTTGCCCGAGTTGAATCTTGTAGATGAAAACCACAATTGTCTCTGACTCCTCACAATGTCTGGAAGCAAAAATAAAGAAGGGTTTTGGGTGGTCAATCTCTGGGATATTTTCCTTAAGTTGAAACAGATTGCCTGAAAAAGGTTCTACTCAGCAACTTAATAATCTTTGTTGCAAGAACATACATCTCTGTTCACCTGTTTGGAGGACAAATCATGATTCAGCAAAACACCATGATTAGGCCCTAGGGAAAATATAGGTGATGGACAAAATCTCCTAAAGCCCACAGGCTGAGGCAAGGAGTTGATATGTAGCAAAATATGATTTCCTGTAGAAGTTTGGTATCAGGAATCGTTTAGTTCATATGCCAACACTAACTCTTGGAAAGGCATCTGGAATAAATTTTCCATTAGGTTTGGTTCGGTGATTTGGGTGTATATCTTGGTAGTTAAACTGAATGGATTTTGATTTCAGAAGTCTTGTAGGTAGGTCTTGTGTTTGTAGAACCAGATTCTGAATGGGTATTCAAGCATAGCTCTGGAGTCCAAGCTCTTCAGGCTATCTAGGAGTATGCTATTTAACTGTCATTTGGTTCTTAAACTTTTGTGGTTTGCAAAGATATAGGGTCTGTGACAAACTCTTTCTGTCAGATTGGCACAGGATGACTCTGTGAGGAAAAACTCACCTTTCAATGAAATCTGTGTGACATAAAGTCATTTCATTTTGTTGAACTATGCCACGTGTTAATTATTTTATTTTTGATATGGACACACTCTAATTTCTTTTTACTATACATTTTTTCTGTAGTTATCTTTGACGCATGCAAGAAATTTATGGTCAGGTACCCAGTTGTTCCAACACCTTTGACAAGGATACATTGGTGGCGACTCTGTCTGGATGAAGCACAGATGGTTGAGAGTAGTGCAGCTGCAGCAACGGAAATGGCAATGCGTTTGAGTGCTAAGAATCTTTGGTGTGTTACTGGAACCCCTATTCAGAGAAGTCTTGAGGATATGTATGGCCTTCTACGATTTCTGAGAGCTGAACCATTTGATGATCGCAGATGGTGGAATGAAGTTATCAAGAATCCATATGAGGTAATATTTGTTTCTCATGCAAAGGTATCGGGAACAATGTGCTCTATGTGGCTTCCTGCAAATGTCAAAATTTTTAAAATATATTTGAATCTATAACTTTGCTATTCTTTTTGATATTGTATTATGACTTTAGGCTTCATTTTGTGGTGAGAAACAAGAGGGTTTTGTGGAAGAGTAAAATAAGTTTAAATGGTAAAAGTTCTCTTGATGCTGTTATTGTTTTTGAATAAGGATATGCCATCCTCGGCTTCTTAAAGTCTGCATTACTGACTTATGTCCATTCTGCAAAGAGGTATTATCTCTAGCCTGCCTATGAGTGCATGCTGGATATTGAAGATCTTCAGGTAGAGTTGTCTTTATGGAAAATAAATATACATAGGAGGATCTAGCAATAGCTGTAGCTTTTGCTGAGATTTCTCCATCTTATATCATTTTTAAAGATTGAGGCATAGTTGCATCGTGTATGTTGACACTGATGTCTTTCTAGGAGCAAAATGAGTTTTTCTAAAAGGTAAGTTATATCTGCTCGTGAGACATGCATACAAGAATGAATGATGGAAAATATGTTAATATCTTCAGATGAACAGAAACAGTCAATGGATCTGGAAGGTGCTAAAAGTATATATAATGCAATGAGTGCAGAAGGCAAATCCATCCAGTTTAAGTCTAATAATCTAAAGCTTTAATGTAAATGAAATTAAAGTCATGTACAAAGTAAAATACCTGTAAATCTCTGAGAGGTCTAATCCTCAACTCTAATCACTACGAAGTCTTCCAGAATTGGTTGAAGAGTACCTTCTATAGATACGAGGCTCATATGCTCAATTCCTGACAAGAACATTGAGTGTCTCGTGTGATCATTGAAGAGGTAGTGGAAGTTGTTGAAGAATCGCTCCTATCATGAAGTTGATCCATGCACTCCATTGGCGAAGAAGGTGGACACAAGTTGCCTATTGGGTGAACTAGGGTGAGAGATTCTTTCCCTCTTGGTGTACCTAGTATGTAAGATCTATTGTTCATATCCCTAGCTGATAGGATAATGATCAATGTTAACTTAAGTTTGTACATAAACATTTTTCGGCAGTTGTCTAGTGGTTGAGATAGTTTGTTGCTATGTTAATTACCTGGGCTCAACCCCAATGGGTGCAGAGCCTTGAATTATAAGTTGAATTATAAGTTGGTCGAGTTTGACAATATTCATATCAAGCATCAAGTCAATAAAAAGAGAAGTTTGTACATAAACTTTTTGTTATGCTACTTATAAATCTAATGTGACTTTAGACTAGTAAATAAAACACATGTGAGTTGATTAGGGTTTAGGACATGCTCCCATAATTTTGAGATTTATGCCATTGTGTCCAAAACAATGCATATAAAGTCATCTTCCATAATCAAATTATCATCTCGCATTGTGCACTAGTTTTGCTTTTGCGTTAATCTCTTTGCTCAATATTGTATTAAAACAAAAGAGGCCTAGAGCGTGTGATATTGGAATTGGAGATCATAGAGGAGATTGAGATCCAAGTTGGAAATTGTTGTGTACCTAACCACGACATATTTATGATGCCTTAGACTTTATGTGCATGAGCTATTTTGTATGTAAGATCATGATTTTGCAATGTTGTTCTATTCCTAGACATTTATTGTCTAAGGCCCCAGTGTTGATTCTCAGGTCAGTATGGTGTATGTATATGATGAATGACTAAAAGCTGAACAATGTAATATGTACAATTGTACATTGAATTATAATAAAAAAATACATCACAGGATGCAGAAGAAGGACAAAAGAATGGGGGGGCTACGACTCCACAAGAGGGGAAAGAAAGGGGACTTTGGGGGCTAAAGAAAGATTTATTTTATTGATAAGCCTAAGTCTGTAACCTTGCTTAATTACTATTTCTTAATCCTTGGGATTAGTTATAAGAGAGGATAAATGTGTACTTTCCATGAAGACACGTGGTTTCTCAATAACATGCAATTTTACCCTATGCCTTTTTCCACCACGCAGTGGGGAGAGAGGGAGTTTGAATGCTTTTTGGGGATAGTTCAAATTGCTAGTAGGTTTGAACTTCGAATTATCAAGGAGTTTGGAGTATCAAGTGGTTGGAGTGACTATTCTGTTCGAACTACCATTCCGGTTCGAATTATCATTCTGTTTGAATTACCATTATGTGGCAGAATTCAAATTATCAATTGTTGGGATATTTTGAGTTTCTATTTGGTTGGGAAATTTGGGAGAGCTTGAATTACCATTATGTTGGGGAAATTTGCGAGAGTTACTCCTTGAGCTAGAACTTTCATAGACCTATTATAATCATGTTATGGAAAGCTACAACCATGAATTGTTGAAGTTTGTAGCTTGGACAAGTATCTCCACATTGGTTTGTGTCTAACATGTGGAGATCGTCATTAATACCTCTCAGAACTTTGGAAATTCACTTTAATAATTTAATTATTAAAGTGAATGTCATTTTATAATTAATGGAGGTTAATAAAATGAAATGCCTAAGTTTTTGGCTTTAGTGAATTTAATTAATTAAATGAATCTTAGCCATTGATTTCAAGTTGTAATATCCGCAATATAGCTAGGCTGGGATATTATGATCTTCTATGCAATTATGTGGTTCCTGGTTGCCATTCTTCTATAAATATTTTTGCATTCATTCTATTAAAAGACATTTTGTCAAACATATTGCAGGCAATCTAGATACACATGGAATAGAAGAGAATCATGGAGTATTTTGTTATGAGTGAAGATTTGAACACCACAATGATAAATCTCTAATGGCTGCTATAACAACTGCAAATACATCAATGATAATACACAATATGCAAACCAAAAACTTGGAAGATGCCACGACCACCTCCAGAAAGCCCCACAAGCCTCCTAAGCAAGTCGCTACACCTTTAAACTAAAAGACAAACCACAAAATGAAGCTCCAATTGAAGATCTCAGATGGATCCTCCTCCTTGTCTAGCCAGGGTGGATGTTGCACCACCTAAACCAAACTCCAATGGAAGGGTTTTGCCAAAACCCTAACGAAAACGTTGGCTCATAAGAGCACTCCAATAAGAGATCAAATCCAAAACATAACACCAAAGTAAAGCGCTACCCCTCCTTTTATTCTTCTTTGCTGCCCCTTCTAGAACTTTCCCTCTTTGACTTAATCCACATGACCCTTATTCCCCTTTTACCTTTCACTTAAAGATTAAAGTCACTTTTTCCTAATGTTTACGTGACTATTAATCTTAAAGTTACTTTTAACCTCTTTTTTATGCCAAAAAGTGATTAATTTGTCTTTAAGACATTACCGAATGCTGGAAGTCCCTTTTTCATCATCCCAACCTCTAGATCTTTTCATCCTAATTCCAACGAGCTATTACACTAAGGTGTCCCTTCAAATAATATGATCCGAATAACACCTTTAGTGCATTTAATTAAAATATGCTCAATAATATTCCCAAATTACGGGAATCACCGGAATGCCACGGAACCAAGAACGAACTATGTGGAAGTGATCTCGATGATGAAAGATGATAAATGGAATAGGTTGGGTCCCATATAACTCCTCCAAACCACCCGAGATCACTGGTAACATAACCTCACCCCTCTGTCTTGGCTGACACAAACCCCTGAAGTCATCTCTAGTTGTATATTAGGGAAGCCTAAAAATGGGGACATGACAATCCTTCCTTCCCAAAGATTGCTTGTCCTCAAGCAATGCCACTTTAACCATAAAATCTACAAGCTGCACCGAACTGAAATAGAGAGTGATCCCTAGGTCCCAAACCAATCTAGAAGAAGTGAAGCACCCTCTGCTCAAAGCGCTGTCCTGCAAGGTCCTAGCACGAGAGGCCTCATGAATATTATTGGTAAGTAAAGCAATCAGATACTTCAAAAACTTGGTCAACTCCTCAGAGAATTGCTCCTCCAGAAAACCAATCCCATACACTCTAGTAGTAAACTCCTGAAAGTAAATCTTGCTCCCCTCTATATCAGTCGTTGAACTGCTAAACAATGTAATCCTAGGGTCCCAATCTAATCTCAGAAAGGACCCATCATGCTGATGCTATGCCACCCTGATCATAATGGCCTGATCACCATGCTGAGATTGCGCTTTCCTCTCCTAAACCCCCAAGCTGAAATCCCTGAAAGGACTGAACTCACCGTCCTGGATTTTGTCTCGCCAAGGAATCTTCGTGAAATCGAAGCTTGCCAACCTGCGGATAAACTTGATCCTGGGCATCATGAGGGAAAATATACCTCGCCATATAGAACAAAGCTCAACAACTCCTCTCACAACATCCCCACAATGACACAACCCAATCACTAACACGAACTGGTCGGTCATCCTCATCATATGAAGTAGTCTATCACTCTGGTGAATGCTAGGATCCCACCACCAAATTGGAATTCCACCACTCCCAATGCTTGCTAAAATCCTTGTGAACCACTCCAACAGAGTTTGGACCTCCTCTAGTGCGCTCTGCACATTGATCACATGGTCTAAATGAAAGTCCTCTGTCAAGACTACAATGGCACCTGTCTCATCCAACTGACTCAGGCGAGACTCCCATGTCCTACTATATATAATGTGGGCATCGAATAACAACAATAGATGCCTCTGCCATTGCCTGCAAGACTGGAAAGTGACTAGTGCGTTGGTCAATCCCAAGGGCATAACCAAGAAATCGTAATGAAGTCTGGAAGCAGATTTGTGACTATCCTGCTCCTTGGCACTCACTTGATGATATCCCAAATGAAGATCGGTCATTGAGGGATATGCTGCTCCCTGAGGTTCACCCATCCACTCACCAATCTTGGACAACCTAAACTCAATGGTATGCTCGAGGATTCTGTTAGGAGGTCTCCCTGGAGAAAATGCTCCAAAACTCAATTGTACACTATCGTGTGCCAATGAATACACCTGCATATTGCTTCCTATCACTAAATTGTCTTGTACCATCCTGTATCCTGTAGGTGCTACTGTATCCATCACTCTATTGATGTCGCTTGCACTTGTATCCCAGAGCATGCCCATGTCTGTCATGTACCTGTCCACCCAATCCAGGTATGTATACAGTTCCTTGCGGGCTGGTCCACAAGATATGTGCTCAACTATCTTCTCTTGATCCCCACAATGCAAAACATGAGAGTAATCACAACCCTCTGCGTCATACCTCTCCTCACTCACCTGCAACTATAAATGCTCCTTGTGTGGAATCGTCACAAGAGGCTCCTCCCTCAAATCATGAGTGCCACTCACTCCCTCATGTGTCATGGCTGCCCAAGATGGAGTCTCTGTTGTAAGTGATGAAGAGTGTGCCAAAATCAACCGGTAACAAAGCTTCTCAACCTTCCTTTCGATGTCTTCAGTGAACTTGAGAGCAAGGTCCCTATCCATGAACAACTGCAGGTAATTTGATTTCGTCTGCTCTAGTGCTTCTTTGATGATGTGCAATTGGGTTTGGGTAGTAGTGACTCCACCTGCAAATCCTTTTTGTCTCTCCTCCATCTGAGTTTTCCAC
Source organism: Picea abies (assembly GCA_900067695.1). Taxonomy (NCBI): domain Eukaryota; kingdom Viridiplantae; phylum Streptophyta; class Pinopsida; order Pinales; family Pinaceae; genus Picea; species Picea abies. The sequence goes on from CBVK0101056502.1 coordinate 23,380, forward strand.
ATAAGATCTTCAATGAATTTATGAGCACCATATGCCCTTGTCAAAACTTGTACAATCTCCTCTTCTGAGACCAATAACGGGTCCTTCAAGTCCTGAACTGCTGAAGGTCTTTCTTCATATTCATCACAGTGGCATGGGCTGTCCCACCATTAATTTTCTGTTTTGTTGTCCATTGTAAGACTGTTATCACACAATTTGTAGCTAGGTCAAGTGGCTATGAAGTAGAAGGCCAAACTGGCGTAACAGGAACCTATCCCACCCAATGTCACCATGATGGGGAGGTTCTTTCTCTTTAGGGAGGTTAGGCCCAGGGGAGACGTCCCCGGTAACCTGGAGTTTTGAAGAGGCAAAGGTTTAAAGGTCAAAGTAAAGTCCCCCCTTCACAGGTCACCACCAAAACAGATAGTCTGGCTAAACAACCAATAATGAAGTGTAGGCCCAAAGAAGAACACCTGCCCGAGACAAAGCAAACCAATATATATTTGCAAGCTATGATTCAATGGGTTAGTACTTCAATAGACTATCTGATATCAATGTATAAGCAATTGCAACAATAAATATTGACGAAGTCAATGTTTGTTAATATAGCAATGAAATAATGTTACTTCACCAATAAATATCAAGATGATGTAGCAATCAATGTATCCAATCAATCCCTCATTCAATAAATGCTTTAAACACCATCCAATTGCTTAATAAATGAAATTTGCCGTGTCAAGATGAAATAACCAAGGGTGACGTCAGCTTTTAGGGTTAGTAGTTAGTTAGGGTTTCAATTTATAAGAGGTTTTAAGAGTCGTTTCAATCACTTTCACTTCAATGTTGGAGGCTAAAGATCAGTGCTTAGGGTTATGGAGTCAAAAAAGGTAAAGGATGCACAAGTTGAAGGGGACGAGATTCAAAGGACAAGAGGGAAAGGTTTCAAGGTGCTGCTACAACATGGCCTTAAAGACAGAACCCTAGGGGAGAGAGGCTCACTCCGGTGTTGCTTAAGCAAGGCCTCGTGCTCTCTCCTCCTTCCCGGCAAACAACTAGCTCAAAGACAAGTAAAATTAAGACAAGAGAGTTTAAAGAGGGAGAGTGTTGCTAAGGCAAGGCTCTTTCATCAAATCCTAAAAGAAAAACGGTCCTAGGTGTAGATAACCTAG
>CBVK0101056547.1:0-25063 GCA_900067695.1 Picea abies
TGGACTGGTTGAACTCATAATTTGATTTTCAAGGTCGAGATCAATGGCTTTAGAACAAGAGAAAGTGATAAAACCTTCATGCTAGGAGGCAGAAGAGAGATAGGAGAATGTGTATGATAATTTAGAATTTGTAGAATGGATGGAACATGTTTCCAAAGATGCTAGCACTGAGTCTACCTCTTCTACAATGGGTAGTCTCAAGGAGGGAAATGTCGGCCGTCAAAGGCCTTCAATAAAAACTCGAGTGTGCCAAGGATTCTGCTATAGGAACAAATTTCAAGGACATCACTACTGAGAAGGAACAAGAGACTAATATTCCACTATGAACAAGGTCGAAGAGTACAAGGATATTGCAGTTGAGAAGGCTCGACAGACCAAGGATTCAATAGTAGAAATGACTCAAGAAATTGCATATACCACTGTGAATAAAGAAAGCAAGTATAAGGATTTTGCTGCTTAGAAAGCTAAGGAAACCAAAGATGCAGCTATGGAGGAATCAAAAGAAGCCAAGGATACTACTATAGAGAAAGCACAAAAATCCAAGGATACTACTGCAGAGAAAGCATGAGAAGCTAAGGATACCATGGATAGAAAAATGTAGGAAATCGAGGATTCTTCAATAGAGAAAGCCAAGGATTCTAAGGACCGCACTAGTCAGAAGGCCCAAGAGAATTCAAAGATAATCAAGGTGAGTTAGTTGTACTATTAGTGAAAATTGGTTTTTTGTTGTGAATAGTTCAATGCAGAGAGCTCTTTCAACTGAATAATTTGAAGAAATTATTTTAGGTGTACCCATCAATTGATTATAAAGGATTTCATCATGACTTTATATAATTAACTGCAACTGTAATCATGATAAGCGAGGATAAACAACTGAATCGATGCATGAGAATATGGAACAAGGTCAAGACTTGTGTTGGGGATCTGAGTCATAGTGAGCGACTGACCAAGAGTCACCTGTAGAGGCTATCACATTACATGAATACAACTATCTAGTATTCTCCCTCTTCTCATATGGAGGAAGGTCTGACTTCTTCTTTCCCAATTGAATGAATCAATCGATATGCTTAGTGCATCTCTACCGAGTTGTCTCTAAGTTTTCTCCCCGTCGCCTGAAATATTGATTGAGGGATCTGGTGAGAAGAGACAAGGTGAAACCTCCATTCAAGCAGATGTCTAGATTCATGCACTCTACAACGAATTGCTTCTCCCATTGGCCTGGGCATATCGTTTTCTCAATTTTTCTCCTATTGGATTGGGCATTTCGACATCACTCTCCTTTAGAGACAATTTTCTTTGTATCTTACTTGATGAAAAAATATGAATTCCTTTCCCTCACAGGAATTCAGAGTTTCTCACTTTCAATTGATCAGGAGGAAGGAGGGTATTTTTTTGGGGTGTGGAAGGAGTGAGTTGAGACTTATCCTTACCTTCAAATGAATGAAAACAAAGGTCTTAACACATCATGGGGACTTGGTCCTATATAGAATTTGACCATTAGTGTGACTCAACCAGGGGGAGATATGACAGTCACATTTGCTGGTGTTTATGTTCCAGAGTGTCCTGGAACCAAAGGAGTCGATCCCTCTTGATTTTGTTTCCTTCTCCAGCTAAATTCCAACAACTATCGGTAAGTTTTACACTCTCCAACACTTTTCCGTCAGGATAAATCATTTGGATGGAAAAACACTATTTGTTATCTAGTCTTTGACCAACATAACTCATCTCAATCTTTACCACAATAGTTTCATAGTTGACTTTCAATTTTTTTTTTATTTCCAAAATTTAACATAGGAAAATAGAGTAACGAGATAGAGTTTAGTTGGCATGCACGCCACTCCCTTAATCATGTTAAACAAAGAGAGATGTCTTGCTTAAAGTGCCATAGGTTGGGCCATTCTGGAATGCGCATAGTGCAATGAGGTATACTATCCGAAAAATTGGTTGTTGGTACATGTTGTAATTGGTAGCCTACCGCTCACGATTTGACAATATTTGAACAACGAAATTTACACATCGCTTTCATAAAATAAACTACACTAGAAAAACCATGTAAATTGCAAAAATTATTTAGAAATCCAAACCATATAAATTGCAAAAATTATTCACTCTTCAAAAATCTTGCTTGAAGTGATTGCCTAGAGAGAACTCACTGGATTTGATCAAGAATCACTTTAGAGAGAATAAGGTTTTATCATAGGGTAATTTCTTATTTTGTATATACACAGTAGAAAACAAAACATATATATCTATTTATGTTAATGTTAAGAGTATAAGTGCATTTGACACAAAAAATATACTAAAACAGGAGTGCAATATTCATGAGATTCACAATTATTGAGGGAAGGTGAAAAATAGAGAGTAGCAGACATAGACAACAATAAATGAGATTGAGAAAATAGTAAATGAGATTGACATGCTATCTTAGCTCTTTAAATGAGAAAGGAAAACACATATGGACAACTGCTGAAAGAAGAAGCACAAGAATTTGTCCACTTGATCTGCCCTACTTTGACGATGAAATAGAGCCAGGATGAAGGATACCACAACTTCTAGTTACACCTATTCACAAGTTTCTGTTCATTCTATTCCTCGACATTATCTAGTATTCCCTTTCTTGACCCACCCACCTATTTGGGAGAGAACTTGCACACACTGTAGGGATAGCATTACCCATCAACAATATAGGTACATTCCTTTGTAGCTAGAATATTTCACAGGCACACAACTTACCATCTAATATACCTTTATGTTTATATATGTTTGGTTACACATCTAATATTTCATAGGTGCACAACTTATAACTTTGGTCAAGTTTTGTGAAAAATTTTGGATTCAACTTGTTCACTCTACTCCTTATTACCCTCAAGGTAATGGCTTGGCAAAATACTCTAACAAAAGTCTAGTAAAGATCATCAAAAGAATGTTGGCGGATAATAAATTTTTTTGGGATTCAAAACTGAAGTTTTCTCTATGGGAAGATAGAGTAACCACCAAGAAATAAATTTGTACTACTCCATTTCAGTTGGTCTATGGAACTGAGGCCATTTTTCCTTCTCAACTTGCGTTGCATGTGGAAAAGTTTCTTCAAGACCAACAAGGAGAGCCAGATGATATGATCAGGAGCATGCACCAGCTAGTGGAAGTACATCATACTAGGGAGAAAATCTTTGATAAAGCACATAGAAATCTGCAGAAGATCAAGAAAGGTTTTGACAAGAAGGTAAAGAAAGAATATTTCCAGCTGGGAGACTTGGTACTCAAATGGGATGAAAAAAGGAAACACAATGGTAAACATGGTAAATTTGAATCCTTATGGATTGGTCCTTTCAAAATTTCTGAAGTTTTGAAAAATAACACTTTCAAATTACAGAGCTTAGAAGATACTGAATTTTCTAGTGGTCTAGTTAATGGGCATTTACTGAAGAATTTGTTTTCTTCAATCCATGAGTGACTTTCCTTTCATTCTAAATATCAGTTTTAGCTTGTTTTGTTTTCTTTAAATAATGACCCCATATCCCTTGGATAAAGCACTGATGTTTTATGTTCTTGGTAGCTCACAAGGAACATGCCATCCCCTGTGGAGCCAAATGTTATCACATAGAATTGAAAGGGTCAAAAATAATTTTAGTTTTGAATTTTAGTTGTAGGTTTTCATTAAATTTTAGGTTTTTATGTCCGTTTGCTATAGTCATTTTTCAAATTTTTATGTAAATAAGATAAGTTTAGTTTTGGCTTTAGTCTAGAGTCCTTGGGTTATGCCTTTCTATCATAACAAGTCAGATAAAGCTTCATGAATCACATCTTTCAAATTCTCCATCATCACCCTGACATGTCACACCTTCATGCTATACGCAAGACCCCTCCTTTTGTCACCTTTCCCCATTTAGTTTTCAAATCTGTTTTGATTTGTACGTTGCCAACTCACTAGGAGAGTTCACAACGCATTCAAAGGTACACCATGCATTTATGGATCGTTTCAAAGAATATGTTCATGTTTTCAGAGATGATATTTTAAACAAATGTCCATGGATCACGTCATAAAGATTTCTAATTGTTTTCTCCAAGTGTGAAAATCATATTTGAGCTTGGCGTTGCGAACCTAGTGCTATAGACAAGGCTACAAACTTGATGAAGAGGAGAGTTGGAGGTTGAGCTAATTGCATACATTCTCATTTAAATTTAATGACATCAACAACAAACACAAGTCCATCGGGTACTCCATGAATATTTATACGATGTTTAAAGGTTGAAGGAAATGTTTTTGCTGGTTTCACCCCTCGACGTTGCGAACTATGTTATTATGTTATTGACTACTTTCACATCCATTTCCTTCATGTTCTGAACCCTACATATCAAAACTCATCATCTTTAACGCCTCATCCATCCTTATTACTACTTAGAATTCATTTTCTCCTCTAGTATTTCTCAATGCTGCAAACCCCCTCTTTTGGTGCTGCAAACTCTCATTTATTGCGCTGCGAACCCCTTGTTCGATTTTTTTTGAAATACTTCCTTTGCATACTTGACAAGATCAAATTCAAAGGAGTGTCTCTACACCCTTTTCAGTTTGGATTTTTGGTTGATCATTGTCAGATTGGTGCTATTGGTAATGGATACTTGGAATTCATTGGTACTGTTATTAGGGGTGTGTCATCCTTCCTCAATGGTAAATAATATATGTGAAAAATTGCAGGTGGCGCTGGGACCGAAGTTCCGGCCACTTCCTCGATCTCCACATCTACTAGTTGCTTTGATTGTTTCTTTGTAGTGGCAGACGATCCTCCCATTCTCAATGGTGCCATTCTCTCTGAATGCTGAAATGGTGGATGAGCTCTGTGTGTATGTTCAGGGTTCTTAATATTTCTTTGGTAATTAAGATATGTTTTATTCTTCTTGCATGCAACAATTCCTTAGAGTTTCCATCCCTCTCAATGTTTTGTGCATTCATGGAAATTATACCTGTCTCATCCCACCTTAACTCCCTTGTCCAATATGACATCGTAGTTGGTAACTTGGTAACTAAATTCTCCTTATTTTTCAAATCCTCCTTATGATACTCCTTTCGTATTGTTGATCTGTTTGTTATTTCCAGTAGGTTTTCTTATTTAAGTCTTATATGAAAATTTTATGACCTGTCATGCCGATAGTCTAACTATCTTTTCCATATCAGACTGCTTTTAACGGTCTTGTTGTTGCCGACTTGCACAGTGGTTCTTTTCTCATCCAGTTGTATACTTCGTAGTTGGGCCCATCCGTATCGCGTCTCTAAACTTGGCACATTTTTATCTTCATGTGTGATGATCAGTTCAATTGCACAAGTTATGATACCTTGGTATTTCAACACTTTTGTTCTTTTTCCTATCGCTACTTTTCATTTCTTTTCTTTCCTTTTTTCTACTTTTTATTTTGTTTTTCTTGTTTTTATTGCTACTATGGTACACCTGGTATCGCGTCTCTAAACTTGGCACATTTTTATCTTCATGTGTGATGATCAGTTCAATTGCACAAGTTATGATACCTTGGTATTTCAACACTTTTGTTCTTTTTCCTATCGCTACTTTTCATTTCTTTTCTTTCCTTTTTTCTACTTTTTATTTTGTTTTTCTTGTTTTTATTGCTACTATGGTACACTTACTATAATACGAGGGTTCAGGCGCAACCCAAATTATTTCTCAGACTTTCAACTGTCTCTATAGAGTTTCAACCAACTTCCATTCACCATTCATTCCAAGATTCTTCCATCCAAGGTTTCCAATTGCACAACATCTATCTCAGTTATCTCGTAGATCACTTAGGGACCTAACCAGTGCATGTGAAGCTTCCTTGGATGCTGTAGATACTTGTTGTCATAGAGTAGTACCAAAACGCCAACTTAAAATCTCTTGGGTTTAATGAGACGATTGTGCCATGCCTTCTCTCTGGCTTTCTGAACCTGCTGATGGAATCCTACAATAAACCAATCTGCTTCTAGTTGAAATAACTGCGCCAACTTCTCCTCTATTGCACAAGAATATGATATTTTAGTGATTTCCACAATGCATAGGCTAGGTAGAATGAACTCCATCGACATCCCTGATTCTTGTCCATAGACCAACTAGAAAGGTGTCTTCCCTGTCAGCTTCTTACTTGTAGTTCTATAAGCCCATAGTACTGGAGGATGTATAAGTCCCAATCATCTCTCCCTACATTGCAGATATTTGTCAACACATTATCCAAGATCTTATTAAAATATTCCACTGTACCATTCGCTTGCAGGTGATATGGTGTACTCTTTTGGTGATGAATCTGAAACTCCTCTGTTAATGTTGCAATGGTTTTGTTCAGAAAGTGTGTACCTTGATGTAATATGCACAGAAACACAAAACTTGTGACTACATCCTCGAAAAGAAACCACACATCAGCCTCCGCAGTACAATCAGTAACTGATGTTGCTTCTTCCCACCTGGTCAAGTACTTTGTCGTAGTGATGATGTATCTTGCATCAGATCTCCTTGTTTGTGGATTGATCAGTCCTAAAAGTGAATGACCCACTTATTGAATGGTTTCAACGTAACTTGTGGGTTTAATGAAATTTCATATCTCCTAGATGATTTTCCCACTCTTTGACATGTGTTGCAGGACTGGCAATGCTCCTTCACATCTTTGTGCAGTGTGTGCCACCAAAGCCCTGTGCATAAATATTCTTTGTCGTTTCTTTTCTTGCGTAATGTCCTCCAGCAATTCCATCACATGCTTCCTTCAATATAATCAACCTTTCATGCTATAGTACATAGCACCTTAATATTCCATCTACCCCTAATTTATACAAGTTCTCGACAATTAACTGATAATCTTCTTCTTTCACTACTAATTTCTTTTTCTACGCATCTGTCATTTCGGAGGGGGCCACACCTATATTTAGATCCGTGAAGTAATCATGCAACATAGCTATTGCAAATAAATATACATATGGGAAATTACCATCTAAATTACCTGCATCCTCTCTTGTCAATATACATGAGAGATGATCTGGTCCTGCATTCAACTTCCCTAGTTTTATTATGACCTCAAAGTCATATTCCTGAAACAATAACAACCATATGCATATTCTTCCTCCTAACATAGGCTTATTGAATAATTAATTTAATGCAGAATGGTCTGTACACATATTGAAGTGGGACCATAGTAAGTAATGTCTGAAATTTTGTAGCGCATATACCACTGCCAATCCTTCCCGTTTTGTAGTGGTATAATTCTTCTCAGATATAGACAACTTCCTACTTGCAAACACAATTGGATGATCGATGTCCCCTTCTCTTGGTTGTGATAGTACTATGACCAATGATATGGATGATGCATCTAAATGTACATGGAACTCCTTGTTCCACTCTGGAAAGATCAAAATTGGTGCAGTCACCAGTTTCTACTTCAAAGTGTCCAACGCCTTCTGGCAGTCCTCATTCCAATGAAACTTGGCTTTATTCTTTAGTAACGTTTCAATGGGTTTTGTAATTTGCGCATATCCTTTGATAAACTTCCTGAAATAACCTATATGACCCAGATTTTTCCTCAGCTGTCTGACTAATGTTGAAGGCTCCAAATACATAATTACTATGATCTTTGTTGGATCGACCAATAGTCCTTGTTTGCATACTACATTTCCTAGTAGAATTCCAAATGGTTCACAAAATATACACATATTTAGGTTCAACGAGATCTGATACTGCCTGCATCGATCTAACATGAGCTGAATAACTTCTATATGATCTTGCAGTAGACTAAACACCATCCAATCATCCAAGTAAACTTCCAAAAATTTATGGATGAACTCCTTGAATGTTGCCACTACTACTATAGAAAACACTATAGGGGCATTCTTCAATCCAAATTCTATCATCGTGTACTGATAATTTCCCCACTCCATCAACAAAATGGTTTTGAGTATATCCTACTGTGCAAATTTTATCTAATGGTACCCAAAGAATCCATCGGTAAAGGAATAAGTTTCTTGACCCCCTACGTTATCCAATACTTCATCTGTGAATGGTGTTGGGAATGGATCATGTAAGCATGTGTCATTCAATTTCCTTAGATATACGTAGATCCTAATTTCTCCTATCTTCTTGTCCTGTACCACCATTGGGATAATCCACTTAGATTCTTCTACTGGTTCAATGATTCCTACGTCTAACATCCTGTGTATTTCATCCTTGACCTTCTCCCTATACCTCGGGTTCAACTTATAAGGTCTATATCATATTGGCTTAGCTCCGGGTTTTAGTGGGATCTTCATCTTACCTAAGTCGCCTTCTATCCTCTTCATCTCTGAGAATGTGGTTGGAAATAAATCTTGATATTACTGTAATAAGTCTACAACCTTATGAATTGTCTCATCGTTACAATAATATCCTATCTGTGAAAACATAGGATTCTCCGTTGTCCCAATGTTGACCTTCTTCTTCTTTATGGACTACATGTACGTGGTGGATGCAGGCTTTGGCCCTTCTACTGTGCATGTTCTTTTTGCTTTGGCATTTGTACATTCTTGGGATCTTCTTCCTCATATTCTTCCTTCGTTACATTATAAAATTCTGATAGCTTATGGACCATCATCTTGGATTTGTGTGCACTACATAAGGGTACTACTTCCATCATCTCTATTGGCGAGAAGATATTTTTTCAAATGGTCTGTAGTTCTACATGTATGGAGGGAGCTTCATGTTCAAATGCGAATGTGATTTCAAATCTCCAGACCAATTCTTCCCATTCTGTTGTCTCCTTGCACATATCCAATTCTAAATACCAATTCTTAGGGATTGTGTCCAACTTGTGTATGAATATTTGCATCGACTATGTTTCTGATACTAAGCTCCATAAAGCCCTACATCTTTCCAAGTGACCCACTGGGTCGCTCTGCTGTCTATTTCTGTGCAATTTCTTATTCCTCGGGGCCAAACCATATCTACATAAGTCTATTGCACTGTACCCTTTCCTTCATTCCCTTTTTGTGTCTAGCCCCCCAACTAGATGGAGTTTCCTTTAAGAGGACATCCAATGCCAACAAACTTTACTATTTGGGTACATGTAACTAAAATGATTTTATAAACATACCAATCTCAGTTAGTCCATCATACTTGGATGGGTCACATAGCTTTGTTCCAATCCAGTGCAAGGATCCATTTATATGTACACATTGTCTAGTTGACACTTCATGCATCCTCTGCTGCCAATTCTCTAGACTAGCTTCTGAATCTGATGCAAACAAACTCATACTTCTGCAACTGAGTGCACCATCCATTGTCAGTTCGACATAGTCCTCCATCCACATAGTTATATTATATAATTTTTAAATATCATTCCTTCTTGCTGACTCTCTGTATCTCTTCCCTTCTGATGGGTCCAAAGGTGTAGTAAGTTTCAGATCCCCAACCTCAAATATCATTTCCCGTCTTTTCAAGTTAATAATTTCCTAGTTCTCGAAGGTCCATTCCAGTCCCATTAGTGCTGGGTATGGTTGAATATCATCTCCTATCTCAATAAATTCAAAGTATGCCATTCTACGCACCCCATCTATGTTCACAGGTACACCCATCAATCAACCAATTGAGACTATCTTATGCTGATTTGTGAGCCTTAATTGAACAGGGGACCATATTAGCTTAGGTTCTCCCATCATCTCCCATGTCTACTTAGGTATCACATTCACATCAAATCCTAAGTCCAAAATAATATTATCCACATTGTACTTTCCAATCTATGCATTCAACCTGAATTCTTCGTTGGTTCTCTTTCTGTGCAATACCTAGTTTACCATTCTCTGTGTGACAGGGGTTTCTCTTCCTTTCTTGAATTGATCAATCATGTCATATAAATTACTTACCTTAGTCCTATATTCCATTAGGTATACAAATTTCTTCAAGAATTTTGTTAGTGTACTTACCTGCACCATTGGCTTCTCTAACACAACTTGACCTCCTATCCGAGGAAGTGATGATGTTGATGCTCCCTCATGCAATCCAAGTATTTATTTTATATATTTGTGATATGTCTCTTTCTCCTGTTGTGGATTGAAGGGGAGTATAGGCCCTACTTAATTCCATACACACTACCCAGGATGCTTTCCTTGATCAGTCATTGTTCTATCTCCTCCACGCATAATAACTGACATGGTTGGTCCTTCATTGCATCTTTCAGCTGATATCATCTGCACATTCTGATTCCAATTCTAGGTTGGGTTTCCTCTGACCTGCCATTTTTAAAATAGTTGGGGACAGTCTTCTATTGCGTGATCTAGTGCTCTGCAATATGTGCACATGGTACATGAATTATGGAAATCCTGAGCCAAGTGTCCAGGTTGATTACAATTATAACAGATAATCGGTCCTCATCCTCCTCTACCAAAAGTCCCTCTACCTCGGACTTTTCCAAATTTTCCTTTGTTCCCCTGATTGAAACCTCTCTGACTATTATACTATGCACCACTCCCATCTACGTTGGTATTCTCTTCCTGGATCCTATACATATCCGATGTGCACTCCCTCAATAGGTTGAATGCGCAACAATGTTACGAGGGAAAAAACCTCTATGGCCAAGGGTAAACCACAACAGACAGGTATGACTATAGAAATCATCCGATCTCACATAAATCTTGATATTACTGTAATAAGTCTACAACCTTATGAATTGTCTCATCGTTACAATAATATCCTATCTGTGAAAACATAGGATTCTCCGTTGTCCCAATGTTGACCTTCTTCTTCTTTATGGACTACATGTACGTGGTGGATGCAGGCTTTGGCCCTTCTACTGTGCATGTTCTTTTTGCTTTGGCATTTGTACATTCTTGGGATCTTCTTCCTCATATTCTTCCTTCGTTACATTATAAAATTCTGATAGCTTATGGACCATCATCTTGGATTTGTGTGCACTACATAAGGGTACTACTTCCATCATCTCTATTGGCGAGAAGATATTTTTTCAAATGGTCTGTAGTTCTACATGTATGGAGGGAGCTTCATGTTCAAATGCGAATGTGATTTCAAATCTCCAGACCAATTCTTCCCATTCTGTTGTCTCCTTGCACATATCCAATTCTAAATACCAATTCTTAGGGATTGTGTCCAACTTGTGTATGAATATTTGCATCGACTATGTTTCTGATACTAAGCTCCATAAAGCCCTACATCTTTCCAAGTGACCCACTGGGTCGCTCTGCTGTCTATTTCTGTGCAATTTCTTATTCCTCGGGGCCAAACCATATCTACATAAGTCTATTGCACTGTACCCTTTCCTTCATTCCCTTTTTGTGTCTAGCCCCCCAACTAGATGGAGTTTCCTTTAAGAGGACATCCAATGCCAACAAACTTTACTATTTGGGTACATGTAACTAAAATGATTTTATAAACATACCAATCTCAGTTAGTCCATCATACTTGGATGGGTCACATAGCTTTGTTCCAATCCAGTGCAAGGATCCATTTATATGTACACATTGTCTAGTTGACACTTCATGCATCCTCTGCTGCCAATTCTCTAGACTAGCTTCTGAATCTGATGCAAACAAACTCATACTTCTGCAACTGAGTGCACCATCCATTGTCAGTTCGACATAGTCCTCCATCCACATAGTTATATTATATAATTTTTAAATATCATTCCTTCTTGCTGACTCTCTGTATCTCTTCCCTTCTGATGGGTCCAAAGGTGTAGTAAGTTTCAGATCCCCAACCTCAAATATCATTTCCCGTCTTTTCAAGTTAATAATTTCCTAGTTCTCGAAGGTCCATTCCAGTCCCATTAGTGCTGGGTATGGTTGAATATCATCTCCTATCTCAATAAATTCAAAGTATGCCATTCTACGCACCCCATCTATGTTCACAGGTACACCCATCAATCAACCAATTGAGACTATCTTATGCTGATTTGTGAGCCTTAATTGAACAGGGGACCATATTAGCTTAGGTTCTCCCATCATCTCCCATGTCTACTTAGGTATCACATTCACATCAAATCCTAAGTCCAAAATAATATTATCCACATTGTACTTTCCAATCTATGCATTCAACCTGAATTCTTCGTTGGTTCTCTTTCTGTGCAATACCTAGTTTACCATTCTCTGTGTGACAGGGGTTTCTCTTCCTTTCTTGAATTGATCAATCATGTCATATAAATTACTTACCTTAGTCCTATATTCCATTAGGTATACAAATTTCTTCAAGAATTTTGTTAGTGTACTTACCTGCACCATTGGCTTCTCTAACACAACTTGACCTCCTATCCGAGGAAGTGATGATGTTGATGCTCCCTCATGCAATCCAAGTATTTATTTTATATATTTGTGATATGTCTCTTTCTCCTGTTGTGGATTGAAGGGGAGTATAGGCCCTACTTAATTCCATACACACTACCCAGGATGCTTTCCTTGATCAGTCATTGTTCTATCTCCTCCACGCATAATAACTGACATGGTTGGTCCTTCATTGCATCTTTCAGCTGATATCATCTGCACATTCTGATTCCAATTCTAGGTTGGGTTTCCTCTGACCTGCCATTTTTAAAATAGTTGGGGACAGTCTTCTATTGCGTGATCTAGTGCTCTGCAATATGTGCACATGGTACATGAATTATGGAAATCCTGAGCCAAGTGTCCAGGTTGATTACAATTATAACAGATAATCGGTCCTCATCCTCCTCTACCAAAAGTCCCTCTACCTCGGACTTTTCCAAATTTTCCTTTGTTCCCCTGATTGAAACCTCTCTGACTATTATACTATGCACCACTCCCATCTACGTTGGTATTCTCTTCCTGGATCCTATACATATCCGATGTGCACTCCCTCAATAGGTTGAATGCGCAACAATGTTACGAGGGAAAAAACCTCTATGGCCAAGGGTAAACCACAACAGACAGGTATGACTATAGAAATCAACTCAATTCCAACATATTCTATATGAACTAATGTGAAAGATAAGAAAGAGGCTTACCTTGATCCAACGTTCGATGATGTTCCACCATTGAGCACTTCGACCCAAATCTTTATACCTGCAATAAGTTCTTTAACAAACGAGCATAGCAAGCATAGATTGATGATATAAAGGGGTTAGCACCTTAGATAGCATAATCCATCAATAAACATTACAAACATTCCCATGGATAATAATCATACATTTTCAATATACCAATAGGACGGGAAAGGAGTATTTTTATTAATAATTGATCAGCAGAAGTGACAACTTTACAAACTTCCCTGTCGGCATGGTTCGAAACCAAGAAACCAAGTTCCTTCCAACCGGGCCTCCACCACTTCAATCCTCCACCAAAGGTAATATCATAAGAGAGAGTCAATGAGGTTCTCTCAACAATAGGGAAAGATCTTGGGGGATGAACACTGTGTTCATACTTGAGGGACAAAGGGATGGAGACTCAATATGAAGTAATTTCTCCAGAGTAATTTTTCTCTCAAAGTTGAATGCTTTCTCCTTCTTTTTCCATAGCTCGAAATTGTTCTTTTATAGCCTTCATAATGCAACTGAAGGGCCAAGTCAGAACATATGTGGAAGGCCAAGGATCAGATATCTTCTGTCGTGACATGGAAACCCAACCTCATTTTTGTATTTTTTGGCACAAATCCCGATGTACATGGGCTGTAGTGGAGTAGCCATCATATACACATCTTGAATAGATGACAAGGAGTGTATATGTGGAAAAATGTATATTTTTGGCTCTGGATTCATCGAAAAGGGATGATAAGTTTGCATAGGGAAATGGAAAAAGGCCCTCTGTGAAAGATAGCAATGGTGAGGCAAATCTTGCTATAACAGATGCCCCCTAATGTGTGAGATTAGAGGAGTATTTGCGATGGCCAAAATACATTATAAATAACCCAGAAGTGGAGTGGTAGAGAACCAACTGGACAAACTTAATTTCTTATTACATTATGTACTGACTTTTCATACATGGCTACCAAGAATACAGTGCAGATCCATGTGGAAAATATACCAAACAAGTGTTCATGGCCATGAATGGCCAAATACAAATGCGGTTGCATGCCAAAAGTTGTCATAGTCATGAACAAGGCCCAGTGAAACCAATCTCAAAATCATTCTGAAGATATCTGTATACCATGGCATACAAATTGATCTCCCATGATCACTGAAGTTAAATAGATGTTGGTCCCATGAAAAGGAAATGACAACTCAGGAAAGTTGTGGCCACGTAGTGATGTCTTAAAGTCTTCTACACAATCCGCCAAGGTGCAAGTCTACATCATGTGAAAAAAGGAGTTGAGGTTGAACATGATGAGACATCGTTTGATTATCGATCATTGAGGTATACCATTAACAAACACGAGACAACCTACCAATAATGAAAGTAGGTATCAAGGCATCGAGTACATTTCTACAAGTGAGAATAAAGGAGTTGGTGTTGAACACTTGAGAAATCCATTGATCAGATGACATTGATGTATTCCCATCTATCAATGGCGAGAGAGCCTGCCGCTAATGACTACAAGCCTCAAGGCACTCATGAAACTCTAGGTCCCATATCCAGAATAAATGAGCTGAATTCGATGGAAAGAGACTCGCTGAAGGGAGAGAATTAAGGCATCTCTCATCAGTTAGCACGAGGAACAAAGCAGGAGTTTCATGATTTGGTGGAGATTAAACAAAGAACATTTTCATGAACCAATGATCTTGTGCGTCTTTTACATGTGCCAAATGGAAGCGGTACATGAAAAAGACCCTCTGAATAACAGCCAATGATGAAAACTCCTAACAAAGGAGAGAAAACCACCAATAAGGCTAATGGAAACCAAGCCACTGTAGGAATCGCAAAGTGTGAATAGATGTCTTGTCGTCGAAGATAAGGGAAACCACCCAGTCAACGACTAATGACGAAGTGTCAATTGTTGGGTTCAAGGTGACCTACCAATGATGAAAGTAGGGCCAGGGTGCACGATAAGACCATAGTATCATGTGACTCTGAGACAAATTGAGGGTATGGACAACATGCAAAGTCAATATTTCTGAGGATTGGCCGACATAGGTTGATAGAATTCCTTTGAACAAGAGCATGAGACATATGGTGGAGTCCCACAACATAGACTCAATGATGTGACTATTAGATGCTGGAGGCATCAATAATGTTGTCTATAGGGACTAGAAGAGTAACCAGTCGGAAGAGAAAACTCTGTAACTAGATCAGCTTCCTAAGGCCATGATAAACCCAAAATTATGATGACACAAAGACTCAATAAATTTGTGCTCTGTTCAAAGGTGACACGACTGCTGCCAATTACAATATAGTACTCCCTTCCGCCCATCTTTTTTTGTTTTTTCATAACAAATGAATGTTGTGATACAGAGGAGGGAACGAGTGTCACAATTAAGAAAAACTAGTTCCAGTAGTGGAACGTACCTATGCTCAATGCAGGGGAACGCATGCGGGAGATGGAAACTCGGGGTGATGTTCCCTCCAGGGTATAGGGTGTCAAATTGCGAAGGATATAAACAAGGCTCTGCTTGGTTGAGGATGAAAAAACTATTTAGGCAATGGTTTAAAACGCAAAACGAGAATCAGATGAAGGCTCAATACTGCAAGCGAGGACATGAGA
Organism: Picea abies; assembly: GCA_900067695.1. Classification (NCBI taxonomy): domain Eukaryota; kingdom Viridiplantae; phylum Streptophyta; class Pinopsida; order Pinales; family Pinaceae; genus Picea; species Picea abies. Next base: position 15,597 of record CBVK0101056547.1, read on the forward strand.
TGCAATCACAACTTAACACCAAAAAATATCCTTTTTTATGCCTTTTAGTCTACTTTGAGCCAAATAGACGTCTTTTCAAATCCAATTTATGAGTGTGAAAAAGATAAGTTCACTCTACAATCTTTTCTATTTTTGATAATGAGTCAAAAAGAGCTTAACTAAGACTCATGACCTTTCAAATCCAATTTTAACGAGTGTGAAAGGGACAAATCACTTGGAAATCTTTTTGTTTTTTTAAACAAGTCGGAAAAGAGCTTAATTAAGACTCATTTTTGGGAGTCTGCGGGTAATAAAGACGCATGTGTATGAATGAGAAATTAGGTTCATCATAAAGTCATGTATCAAATTATAATGGACTCCCTATCCCAAGGAAAAGACTCGGCATGTGAACCAAATGACAAAAAGGATCCAACTAGGGTACCCATGTTTGGTAAGTCTCTACCATTTATTAACGACACTACTTATAGCAGATGGATCATCATGCGTCACAATAAATGGGTTCGTACCTAAGGCGTAAAAAGTGGTAGTCGGAGGATAATGAAAAATGCACGATGGAATAAATACCTATCCTATATGCTAGGTTATGACAATACCTGCCCGAGGAGAGGAACGACCAACCATGACATTGAAATCCACAAGAAAACTGAGTCAAAACTACAAAACCATCTTAAAACCATTCTTGAATTAGTCCATTAGGTTAAAAAATAGCATGAAACTATATAAAGTGGGTAAAAGTAATTTATAAATAGAAATAAAATAAAAAATTACTATATCATTTTGATTTTTACCCAAATAGTGCAATTTGGACCAAAAATGCCTCCACGATTCAAACGACAATTGCGGGAGCATCGAGCAACAAAATCATGAACCGTCTGGATCAGGTAACTCTTCATCTCATCCTCTTCAAATTCAGTGGATTACATTTTTGAATTAGGTTTCCATTTTTTAGTTTTTGAGGGCGTAAATTAGGATTTTTGGTATATGTGGGTTTCCTTGTGTACGTTGCATGTACAACTAGGTATATGCCTCAGTGTTAACCACAGGGAGTGTGTATTGATCCCTACACGTGACTGTGGGAAAGTAAGCCACGTATATGTACGCAATTGGCAAAAAAAGGGGGTTCTTAACTCAAAAATTGATTTGTTTTTTTAGGATGGTCTTGGAATGGAGAGAGCGAGAGAATGAGGAGGTAGATGCAGCTGTGGATCGGGATCCAGTGGCTCAAGAAGCTTTAAAAATATTTGGTTTGTACAAGTTTTGCGATCTCAAATGAATGAGGGCCCAAGTGAGGTTGTTGGAAATGTTGGTGGGTTATTGGGATCCTGACAGTGAGAGATTTATCCTTGATGGACAACTGTTAAGGATGGAAGTAGAGGACATCTACTTATTGACTGGTCTATCATGCTGAGGAGAGGTTGTGAACCTCAAGTCATGTGGAGTAGGGAGTGGGATGAAGATAGAGGAGTACATCGAAGCCCACTGTGTAGTAGGGACTCCCATGGTGGGAAGTCAAGTCCCCATCTGGGCAATCAATAACCTCAATTTGAAGATCATTTTGCTCGTGCTTACCAGGATCATAGGTTTGGCCTCATTGCATCAAGCATCAAGACCACTCATATTTTATGCAGTGGAGTGTGCGAGACCCACTATCTATGATTGGTGTACCTCATTGCTAACCAATATGAAAGGTCAGTTGACAGAGTGCAAACAGGGGGGTAAGTGAAACTTCGGGTTTGCTTCTATTCTTTGCAACTTCTTTTTCAAGTGGGTTCTAGGTTTGGGACCTAGAGTGGAGATCCTTCCTAGGGGACCATGTGATCTAGCCATGGCACGGTGGATCGAAGTCATGAGATGATAGGGGGGAGGTAGGGTGTCGACACCCTACAACGATGATTTTTTTTTCTGGTGGCGGAGACAAATCATTGCTCTAGTCGACTATCCCTATGCAGGGATCAATTTCAGAGGAGACCCAGATATGTCATTTCCTCCAAGGGCCACCTATGATGCCATAGGTAAATTTTTTTTACATATTTCATTTTTTTGTATTTTTGTATTTAAGGAAAAAAAATATTTTTGGATGGTGTTTTAAATATTAACTAGATATTTGTGCAATCACAGACGTGGGTCCATGATGGACAGAGGGATTCCTTTGACATAGATGGAGGAACCGGGGAGATGAAGTGGTGGGAGGAGAAGAAGAGAGGGTCCTACAGAGCATGCATGGTAACCTGTCTCATTTGACATAGAGGATTCCTATGGTTCAGGTAGAGGATCTACCTGAAGCCATGCAACGACAGGTGGTTGGTGTACCTAGAGCATGGGTATGACTCTTTCAGCGTCTCGAAAACACCGTGGTTTTCTATCATGATTCATATCTGATGCCACATGCGTAGATGTCTTGGGATATGTATATCGTTTGTATATGTATTTTGAGGGTTTTAGCCCCAATTTTTGTAATATAAACACCATATTTTTGAAATATATAAAAAGGGATCTTTGACTTTACTTATATCTTACAATGTGTACATTGAGTTAATGTTTTTTTTTGCTTTATTAATCTGACAAATGCCAACCTAAGACATAGTTAGCGTAGGCATCAAATACATGATTAGAAATCCTAGGAATGTGATAATATGTAATAAAATCAAATTGTCACTCTAAAATACGTACCCGTAGGAATCAACGGAGTAAAGTAGGATCACACACGCGGTTATGACCATTCAACTGACATAGTACTAACTAGGAATCCAGGTGAACTTATAAAGAGTGAATACCATGCGAGATAGAATCGCGCAAAAGTTCTATGACGATGCTATATTCGACCACATTATTCATGGATGGCCCTAGGAATGCGCCACCTGAAGATACAAGCAAACCTTCGGGTGAGTAAACCACCAAAGTGGCAGAAGCCAAGTTCTGTGTATGACGACTAGCTCCGTATGTGAATCCTAGGTATAAAGAAGACTCCATTGACATCTTCCAACAAAGGGAAAACACGATAAGCAAGCTAAAGATAAAAGAAAAGGAAAAAAAAGATGTATATACACTAATTTTACATTAGTATACAAAGCGTTCCACCCAAGCCTAGGGCTCAAGCATAGTACCTTTTCAAGTAGAGCCCATTTTTGGGCTCGACCAACTTATTCCCTTCATAATATTCCAACTCATAGGCTCCTCTTTCTAGGACTTGTCGCACGATGTAAGGGCCATGCCACATGGGTTTAAACTTGCCTGCCACTAGTGGTTCTTTGGCTTGATCATACAAAAGGACCAAGTCATCCTCAACATACAACTTGGGACAGACAGACTTGTCGTACTAAACCTTAACACATTTCTTGTTTTCTTCGATAGTCGTAAAGGCATCCCAACACTGCTCATCAAGACTCTCTAGGTACACAAGGCATCGCTCTAAATCCAAAGTGTCAGGTAGGAGCTCGACTACCAACTTGATAGAAGGGATTTCACATTCAATGGGAAGGATCGACTCCACACTGTGCACTAATTGAAAAGGGGAAAAACTGGTGACAGTCTTAATCGAGGTTTAGTGTGCCCAAAGCGTGGGTTATAGCATGATGTGCTAATTGGAGTTACTCCGACTGACATTTTTTTGCAAAATGGTCTTGAGATACTTGTTGAGGGCCTCCACTTGTCCATTTTCCTGGGGGTAATAAGGGGATGAATGATCATGTCTAAACCCCAGCTTAGATGCTAGTTCTACCATCATTTCATTCTGAAAGTGACTACCATGATCAGTGACAATCTCACTCGGGATACCGAACCAGGTGATAATTTGATTGAAAACGAAGAAGGTTGCAGTCTTCCCATCATATTTCATGGTAGGCATGGCCTCGACCCACTTAGTGAAGTAGTCGATGGCCACAATAATATGTTGGTTCCCCCCAGCCGAAGTTGGGTTGCAATCGACGAAATCTACCCCCAACTTGGTGAAGGGACTAATGATAATGACTGGGTGAAGGGGGATTGGATGCAAGTGCATTTTCCAAGTGAAAACCTAGAAGGGGTGACACTTCTTAACTGCTTCGATACAATCTTTAAAGATAGTGGGCCAGAAATAACCAGCTCGCAGGATTTTTTGGGATGTCGCAAGCCCGGATAGGTGACCACCACAAGCCCCTTTGTGGCAATCGTTTAGGACTGATTCGACTTCCTCGTGACTTAAGAAATGATGCAAGATATTATCGATTCCTCGGCAATATAAAGTGTCACCGATGATAGTATACTTTTTGGCTTGATATCCAATGCATCGTCGATCATCTCGCGAGAGATGTTGAGTGAACTTCAAGGTTTGAAGATATAAAAAAATGTCTCCATACCATGGGTCGGATGACGAGACAAGAAAAATGTGTTCTTCTGCAAACGAATTGACATGGATAACATCCTCATCTAATCATGGAAAATCGGATATTAAATCCGCAAAAACTAGTGATTTCTTGGACTTGGCCGAAGCAAAGTCGAGATCAAATTATTGTAGGATGACAATCCATTTATTATATTTCCCGCCTATGATACGGCTGGTGAGGACGTATTGAAACAGATTGACATCAACAACCACAGTAGTTTTGCAAAGAAATATATAGTGACGTAAACGTTGGACTGCATGAATGGAAGCCAAAGCTAGCTTTTCAACATGAGAGTAATTAAGCTCAGGGCCGACTAGATTTTGACTAACATAGTAGATGACGTTCTCATGGAGCTCATCATCCTCCTGAACTAGAACCATACCAATCGTCTCAGCAAACGCGACAATATACAACAAGTAATCTCTACTATAATGAGGGGATTCCAGCAGAGGGGCCGATACCAAGGCTTTCTTCAAAGTGTTGAAAGAATCCTAGGCTCGCTCATACTAGATAAAAGGAGTGTCTTTCTTCAAGAGGTGCATGAAACCCTTAGTGATATTGGCATAGTTCACTATCAAATGACGTAGAAAGTTAGCTTTCCCCTGTAAACCTTGAAGTTGTCTAATTCTGTGCGGGGGAGGCAACTGAAGTATTGCCTCAACCTTAAGAGGATCTACCATGATCCCAGTCTCAGAAACTAGAAACCCTAAGAGATGACCAGACTTAATGAAAAAGATGCATTTATGAGGGTTTAACCAGATTCTATAGTAATTACATCTTTCAAAAACTACCCGAAGGTGTATAACATGATCCACTCTCTTGCGAGAGTGAGTAGCAAGATCATCAAGGTAGGCTTCGACTATGTGCTTGAGATCATGAAAATTGAAAGTCATGGCACGTTGGAAGGTTGCTCCGACATTTTTAAGGACGAAAGGCATTTTTCGGTATGCAAAAGTACCCCAAGGACATATAAATGTTGTCTTGTGTTGGTCCTTAGGTTTGATCTGGATTTGGTTGTATCCTAAAAATCCATCCATAAAATAAAATATATGGCTTCCCGCACACTCATCAAGAATCTGATCAATGAAAGGTGTGGGGAAGTTATCTTTAGGACAAGCCTTGTTCAGGTCGCAAAATTCCATACACACATGGATGGTTCCTTTCTTTTTATTCACAGGAATGGGGTTGGATACCCATTTGGTCAAGGGAACCGGGTAGATGAAGCCAACATTAAGTAGATTCTCCACCTCTACCTTAATTGCAGGGGCCTTCCTAGGATTTACAGCTCTAAGACATTGTCAAACAGATTTATCATTTGGATAAGTCCCAATCTCATGTTCGACACTACGGGGGTCGATCCCTTACATCTCTTCGTATGACCAAGTGAATACATCTCAAAATTCTTTGAAGAGGTTGGTGTAGATCATAATTTCTTTTGGCAAACAATCCACACCTATATTTACATTCTCAATCTTTCCAGGGGTACGAGAGATATCGATCGAGACAGTAGGAGAGATACTCGCCATATTTCCCTCAACATAAATGCCATGCGTATCAAGTGGAACTACGACGTGACCGATTATCTCACTCAAGGTTGACCAAAAATCATCTTTCTCATTTCTTTTGAGACTGGGAGAAAATAAGATCGATGATGCATATCATCCCAAGGTCTCTTGAACCATTCATGGCTTTGAGGACAGCTTCGTTCGAAAGAAAACTCTCATCTAGGCAATCATGTGAGTAGGACGACGAGGTGGCCCATATAGGCCTGAGAACAAGATTCTCCTCGTCCTTCGATGAGGTAACAGGATTAGGATCAACAGAAGAGTCTAGAAAAACTTGATACGCAATATCCACTGCCGATAGTGGCATATCCATGCCAGCATGCAATTGTCCTTCACTCAATAAAGTAGGAGAAGGTAGGGCCCATGGATCACTAAAATAGGAAGTGCAGAAAGGTATGGACCTCCTAGTTGAAGCATGCCTACTGGACATGGCGTAAATGTGGTGAATCAATGCTGAGAAGTCGAAGGTACCCATGAGGAAAGAATACATTCCGACGTTGATATTCTCAGTTGCCGGCTGAGAATTGTCGATCACACGGATCGACGGTCTGACAGATGCATTAGGACTAGAGTACACAAAGGATAACTGGTCGATAGTCAGGATCTCCTCTTGATGAGGAAAACAAAGTATACTAAAAAAGAATGATACAACAATGACCATAGCATAGGTCCAATTGTGACCTAGTAACAGATTATAATTGAGAGGTGCATCAACTACCTCTACTTCCACCTCTATCGTCTTCCCACCTAACTAGACCGGAAATATGGGGAGAATACCATGAGGGTGAAAGGAATGACTGTCAAATACAGTCAACATGTTCAATGACTTGGAAAGGGTCGGAGAACTAAGATCTTTCCAACAGACCAGGGACATCACGCAGGTGACAACACCTTCATCAACAACTGCTCGTTTGATAGTATACTTGGAATACTCCATGTGGATTTGGAAAGCCAAATGGTAGGGTAAGCAAGGCTTCACATCCATGACATCAAACTTGATGAGTTTCAAGACACTAGGCTCTAGAGCTCCTAAGGCAGAGAGAAAGGCATTCCTCTATGATGGACATGTCTGGAGTACCTCCAAAGCTGACATCGCACAAGGTGTTTGGCCTATATCCTCAATGATAGAGTATTTCTGGGTAGCTCTAGCATTAGGGTTGTGAGTAGAGTGCTTGAGTACTCCTTTCAGAATATGGGGCAGTGGCTCTGATTTCTCAATCTATAGGTTCGCCTCCAGAGGGGGAGGAGGAGATTCTAGGATGGTACTAGCTTTTGAAGAGCTATAATCTCGAGAATGAGTGGCTACATCGAGTTTTGCGTCGACCATATTGATACAAACATAGTTGCCATCTTACGACAATGGGTTTTGACCTCCACTGGGCGCATTTTCGGTGTTCAAAGAGCTCGAGGCGAAGTGTTGATTGTGTGGGAATGGATTCCTCATCACAATAGGAAGTAGGTTTAAATGTCTCACAGCCTTTGTGAGTTTGGGGCATGCATGTGTAAGGTGGTCATCGGTACAAAGTTTACAAGGAAACTTCACCTTACGTTTCTCTTTCTTTCCCTCTCCAGCATTATCGTTTTGCTTCCCATTATTATCTTTATCCTTGGGTTTGTTACCATTTTTCCCACCCTTACGATTGTTTTGACCTTTCCTTTTATTCCCATCTGGTTGTTGGTCACCATTTTGGTTTTTTGACAATTGCACATAATGTACATCCACCGACTGGGTGGGTTTAGAAGATCTTGACTAAGCTGACCCTCTGATAGACTTCGTTGCTGAGTCTGCGGGCTTTACATTGGTGGACCCTACAATGTCATCGGAATGAGGTCCAGGTTTTTACCTAGGATCATAATTTGACCATGGTGCTTCTGGAAGGAGGTGATATAACATCCCAGATTAAGCATATATTAAATCTAATTGTTGGGCTCTAAAGATAGCTTCTTCCTCATTGGAGACCTCAGAAGTAGCAACGTCCTTCGAGATAGGAGGGTGCAAATACTTTATAAAAAATACTAGAAGAAATGACAGGGGTATGGGGGTCTTAATCAACCACATCCATCTACGCCACTCTTGGATATGATCCGAGATATGAGTGGTGGTGTCCTGGCGTAAAGTCAACAAAATTTCGAGGCCAACATCATAATGAATGGGTAACTGAAAGTGTTTGAGAAAGTCCACTACCAACTGATTAAATGATCCATATGTTCCCCTGGGTAGATCAATATACCATTATGAAGCAAATCTAATGAGAGTGCATTGAAACGGTCCTAATCTAATGGAATCATAGTTTAGGAAATTCGATGAGCACTAAAGGTGAAAGGTAGTAATGTGTTCACCAGGGTCCTCTCCATTCTTACCATAAAACTTTGGAATGTCTGAAGGAAGTTTGGTGGGGATGGGGGGCCATGAGGGATCATGAAGTATTGGGTCATTCATTAACTTAGCCAAGTATGGAAGATTGAGCATGGCCAGAAAAGGGAGACAGGGTTGCAGCATCTGTCCCCATCTTCCCGCGAAATATTGTGTGTTGGGAACTGCATTCCATCCAGGGCTCGGGTAAGTACCAAAGCCTTGTCCGAAATCATAAGGCCCTCCTCAGAGCTGATTCATATAGGATGGGTTGGGAATCATTCTAGCAGGAATGTTCTGATAAGGATTATGAAAATTTCCCCCGACCGGATTAGATCCGAACTGGGGGTTGTGAAAATTTCCCCCAACCAGATTGGATCTGGGTTGGGGGTTGCCCAAAGTGTAAGACTGACCTCCTCTAGATGGGAATCCGGAGGATTGAATTAGATTCATCATACCAAACGTATTGGTTAGAATCGACACCGAGGGGGTAGGGATGTAGGGTGGACCTTGTCCTCCAGCTGGGTTGTTCCATCCAGTCGTAGAAAGATTAGATCTAGGGTTATGAAAAGGGGCACTTCCTACATTAGGATTCCTTTGGGGAATATGAGAACCACCAAACAGGAAAGGAGTGTAAGGAGGTGTAGTGCCCCCAAGTCCAAAGCTAGCGTTAGGTCCAACAGCTGGGATGGCAGTCGAAAACTGCGACGTGAAGTTAGGCATACCATAAGAAAATTGACTAGAAGCCATAGGGATGGACTAAACATTGTAACTCAGTGAATGACCAAAACCCCAAAAAGGGTTTGAGGCAAGAGATCAAGAATTAACTACAGGTTGAGCCGTAGTACCAACATAAGCTTCCGGCTCTGCAACTGTAATGGTTGCATGTTATTAGACTAATCGGTAGGTGCGGACACTAACAGATCTCCCTAGATCCACCTAGATCTAGAACAAAACACACCAAAACATGACACTTTCCTTAAGTTTTAAATATTGAATTTACTAACTAAAGAGGGATAGGTGACATACCATTTAAACGTCACTTCCTCTCACCATCACCATCCTATCTCTATTCCAACGTTCATACAATGATGATCCTGCAAAAGAATGCAACCAACCAAAGTGATAGTAATAACATAAACTCAATATAAACCTATGTATGTGATCAAGGAATCATACAATAAAACA
>CBVK0101056562.1:0-17084 GCA_900067695.1 Picea abies
CTATATATCAGGTAACTTGGTAGCCCCGAAATCCCGATGACCGTTGATCTACTTCGTTGCTTGATCCTTGTCGTTGAAATCAGACTGCTTGCTCGCTTGATTTAAGCCCGAAATGGACTTCTTCTGTGAGTTGTGCTCGACGCTTATGGTTGCGGCCTTTGAATAAAACTCATTTGACCGGTTTTCAAAACCCCACTTCTATGTGTTTACACCAGAGGCCTAAAATCGGAGAGGAAAACACTCCTATACAAGAAATGTTGCTAACAGATTGTATTATACCTTAATGTCTTGCAATGCTTGCTTCATCCAAAGGGTTTGTGTGCAACAGGATGTTGTTGCAATGTACTTTTCTTATGTTGTAGATAAGGAGATTGAAGATTGTTTCTTTCTTAACTAGGATACTAAACAACTACCCAAGAAGAATGATCCTCCACTTGTGATCTTCCTATTGTCAACACTGCATGCCCAATCTGCATCACTGTCTATTGTTAGAGTAAAATTCTCTCATTTTGGATACCACGGTCCAAAATCCATTGTTCCCTTCAAGTATCTGAGAATTCTTTTGACTGCCACCACATGTGATTCTTTTGGTGCAGATTGAAATCTTGCAACCAATCTAATAGCTTTCATGACATAAGGCCTTGATGCAGTCACATATAAAAGGCGACCAATCATTGATTTATACATGGTATGATCTACATCTGGTCATTCATCATCCATACTCAACTTGCAGCCTGTAATCATTGGAGTATTGATAGGCTTGCATTCTTCCATCTTGAACTTCTTTAACATCTCCTTAATACATTTTGTCTGAGAAATGAATATGACATTTTTTTACTAGGAGATTTGCATACCTAAGAAGAAGGAAAACTCACCTAGCATGGACATCTCAAATTCTTTTTTCATGTCCTTTGAAAACCCTTGACTTAGATCATCAGAGTTTCTTCCAAAGATGATATCATCTACATAGACCACAATGACAATCATATTTCCATTTTCTTTTTTGATGTAGATGTTACTTTATGCAGTTCCTCTCTTGAAACCTTGTAGATGTAGGTACTTATCAAACCTTGAGTACCAATCTCTAGGTGCTTGCTTCATACCATATAGATATTTCTTCAATTTGCACACAAAATCTTGATTTTCTGTCTGCTGAAATACCTCAGGTTTTTCAATGAATACTTCCTCTTCCAAATTTCCATTTAGAAATGCAAATTTAACATCCATTTGATATACTTTGATACTCTAGTAGCTTGCAAATACTGAGAACACTATAATGGCTTCTAGTCTGGCTATTGGAGCAAAGGTTTCATCAAATTCTACACCTTCAAGTTGAGCATATCATTTACATACCACCCTTGTCCTATTCCTCACAACTTGTCCATCCTCATTTAGTTTGTTCCTAAAGACCCACTTGGTGCCAATTACATTCTTTTCTTTTGGTCTATGAACTAGCTCCCATGTTTCGTTTTTACCAATCTAATCTAATTCTTCATTCATAACATTGACCCAATTTTTATCTCTGATAGCTTCCTCTAAGTTCTTGGGTTCTATTTTAGACAGCAGAGACATATTCGCATGTTCTGGTTATCTTACCAATTGCCTTCTTGTTTGGACACCTTTGTTTTTATCACCAAGAATTAGTTATTCGGGGTGGTTCTTTTGAACATATCTCAAGGAGATATTTATGTCTTATATAGGAGCTTCATCTTCTTATGATTCTGCATTATCTTCCCCATAGTCTTTATCTTCTTGTTCTTCCTCTTCTACATTATCTTCCTCATTGTCTTTATCTTCTTCACTATAGCTTGTTAATGTTGATTGGTCATTTGTTTGCATCTTGATCCTTCCAGGATTTTCATCATCCACTCTTACTTGTGCACTTTCAACAATTTTGTCTAATCTCGGATTTAAACATCTGTAAGATTTTCTTTGAGAGGAGTACCCAAGGAATATACCTTCATCACATCTGGAGTCAAACTTGCCAAGGTTGTCATCATCTCTTTTTGTGTATCATTTGCTTCCAGGTGTTTGACATTTGTTGTTATTACTTTCCATAATTCATATGGATTTTTGTCACTATTATCTCGGAGTTGTGCTCTGTTCAAAATATAGACAGTTGTGTAGACTGCATCCCTCCAAAATATATTTGACGGTTTAGCTTGATTTAGCATAATTCTGGCCATTTCTTGTACACTCATGTTTTTCCTTTCAGCCACTCCATTTTGTTGAGGAGTTATTGCATTTGAGAAGTGTCTTTGTATTCCATTATCTTCATAGAATTCATTGAACTCATCTAAGGTGAATCTTCCGCCATTATATAATCTTAGGCATTTGATCTTCAAATCTATTTCATTTTCAACTAATGCTTTGAATGCTTTAAACTTCCCAAAGGCTTCTGATTTATGCTTGAGAAAGGCTACCCAAGTCATTCTTGTGTATTCATCAATGAGTAGCATAAAGTAACGATTACCTTGCAGAATTTGTGATTTGGTTGGCCCACATAGATCAGTGTGGATGAGTTCCAGTGGTCTTGATGTTGAATATTCCTTGGTTCTGAATCTCATTTTTGTTTGTTTCCTTTGTTGACAATGTTTGCAAATTGGGTTTGAGAGCCTGATGATTTTTTACATGCCTCTTACTTCCTAGTTGTTATTGTCCTTAACTAAGTTTTCAAAACTTAGATGGCCCATTCTCTTATTCCATAACCATCTTTAATTTGAATGTCCCACACAACATACTTCTCTTCCAATTTTATTTAGAATGTGTACATTGTTTGGAGTTCTGATTGGTGTTGCTACCAATCTGTCAGTGTCTTTTTTTCTTATTTTGCATCCTTGGGAGTTAAATAGGAGTGTGTGTCCATGGTCACACATCTAACTGACACTTAGAAAGTCATGCTTTAAATCTTCAACTAGCAGAACATTTTCTGGTGTGGCCTTCTGACTTCTAAGGCTAACTTTACCTTTCCCAGTGATCTTGGAAGATTTATTATCTCCAAATGAAACATGTGCTCCCTTCTCTCTCTTTAGATTAAGGAATTTTTTTTTATCACCAGTCATATTCCTTGAGCATCCACTGTCTATGTACCAATAGATTTCTTTGTCTTGAACATGCATTGCTAAATCATATTCTTCTTGAGATCTCTTCTCTTGTTTCTTCTTCCAAACTTTGGTGGTATTCTTGATAGAATTACGGTTTTCAATAGGGGCATGTATCCAACTTTTGCAATCCTCAGACTTATGGCCAAAGTCATGGCATTTATAGAATTCAATATCATAGTTAAGTAGTGGAGTGAATGAATTTATGTTTATGTTGTCAACGGGATTTTAACTTTGTTGTACACATAATTATTTCTTGTAGCATTGTACATGCCTTCATTTATTCTTTGATTATTCCTTGGATATGCTCTACAATATATTGGCTTGTGTCAAAAATATTTGCATGTAAAACAGTTACCAAGAAATATATATTCATACATGTTCACAGTTGGCCTTCTTGGTGTCATCACCCTTCTAAATTCATCCTTTATGTGAATGACAACATGCTTCTACTGGTCATGGTTGGCCTCATTGGTGTTCTCATCTTGTTCGATGGGATTGTTTAGGGTTGTAGCATAGCTCTTAGGTTATTCCTTGCTTTTATACATTGTGGAGTTTGGATTGTAACCAAGTATATCTTTGTCGAATGGTGATCTTTGGTTATTGAGAATATTTTCTAACATCATGGAACTATTTTCAAATTTCAAATTGTTGTTTAGCTCAACTATAAGTGTATCAATTTCCTTCATTAAGGCAGCACTTTCCTTTTCAAGTTTTTCATAGTCTTCTTATTTTTTATGCAGTTGACCTTTTATTTCCTCTTCAATTTTATTTTGTTTTTCTAATTTTTATCCTAAATCAGAATTATGTAACGATTTTTCTTTTAACTGCCTATTCTTTCTTCTGAGCCTTTCTATATCATCTAGAGCACAGAGTAATTCTCCTTCAAGATCAACATCCACACCATCATTTTCTCCAATGTCTGGGATGTTGTTATTTTCTTCATCTTCATTGGAGCTTGTTTCTTGGGCCATCAACAGAACATCTTCTTCAATTTCTTCATCACCTTCAGAAGATGAGTAGTTGTTCTCTTTGGAATAGCAATTCTTCTTTTGTTTCTGGAAGTATTTGTTTCTTTGATTTTTGTCCTTTCTTATTTCATTAGGGTTAAAATAATATTTATCTTTGTTGTCCCTATTTTTATTATGAGGACATTTGAAAGAAAGGTGTCATACCCCACCACAATTAAAACATTTGAAAGGAAGCATACCTTTATATTTTCCAGTTCGTCTCTGGAGCCTTCTTACAAAGTCGGCTTCTTCTGTATCAGAATCATCATTGGAGTTGTCACTTGATCTTTATTTTCTTCTATTGGTCTTCTTTGAGGCTTTGAATGTTGCATCTATTTTAGGTACTTCTTCTTGTCATATTCGCATCTCATAGGCTGTAAGAATTCCATGTAATTCATCCATTGTTAATTTTCCCAAATCTTTTCAATATTTAAGAGTTGATATCTTAGGATTGAATCTTGTAGGGAGTGACCTAAGTACTTTTTTCACAATGAATTTCTCATCAATCATTTCCCCCAGACCTATAATGATGTTTATAGTTCCATCCATGCATAGAAGATGTGTTGCAATGTTTTATTCTTCATTCATCTTCAGGATTTCAAATTGACTCCTATGAGTTTGTAGTTTTGATTCCTTGTGTTTATCATCTCCTTCATATGTGTGATGTAATTTATCCCACGTATCCTTTGTTGATTTACAATGCATGACTTTTGTGAATTATGATTTTGATAATACTTCCAGAATTCCATCCATGGATTTTGCATTATTGTCACCAAGATTCTTTACACCTATATCAAATAGTGGATTTGCAGGAGTTTCATAACCATTCTTGACTGATTCCCAGACATCATACCCTAGTGACTGCAAATAAACTCTCATTTTGATGCTCCAGAAGGAATAATTTGTTCCATCAAAGTATGGAGATGTGCTTAAGGATAATCTCTCATGTTTATCCATGTGATTTTTTGGGATATTCCTTCCAGTGGTTAGATTGTTGCTGAAGGAACCTGGCTCTAAAACCAATTGTTGAAATATTCGATAGTACTGAGAGGGGGAGTGAATTAGTACTGTACACTTTCAGTTATTTTTCTTCTAAAGTTATTTAAACATATTAGCATCTAGAATTGAAAATAGTCATATCATAAATATAATAATTACATTCACAAACATCAACATATTACAGTACACATATGTTTAAAGTGGAAACCCATATTGGGAGAAAATCACTTAATAAATATCAATTCAAGTATAAACAATTGTTTGTGAGGACATCAATCCTCTATAGGCACCAACCTACAAATAAATAAGGACACCAATCCTCCTATGTGCACCAATTCATATCTCAAGCACCAACTTGTTCATGGATGAGCACACCAATTCTCTTGTTGAGCATCAACTCATCATGTATGCACCAACCTACAGAATTACAGTTCATAGGAACCAACCTATAGGAGATTCTAATCTCCTTCATTGCTCCTCCCTACCACCCTATAAATGCATATGCTCCTTAATTTTCTTCATAGAACGCCTCCGGCATGCTTCATCCTCTGTGTCCTCAAGCCTCAAATCATATTCATTGCTTCCATGCTTTCATACAAACTTCAAATTATTTGCTCTTCTTCTGCTCCCACACACTTTCACTCCATCTCACTTTAATTTTTTTCTCACACTTCAATCCAACTCTAGCATCTTTATTTATAACTTTCATCCTCTCATGAATTTGTCCACATAAAAAAATCCATTTTGTGAAGTCGACTACAAATCTCCACAAAAATTGGGCTTGGAATATCTCCAAATTCCTTCCCTGTTCTGCGCACGGGCTTGCTTACAATTCACAATCACTCAGTATTCATTGGATCTTCCTCCAATTTAAATCTTGATTGTCCATGTTTTCACTTCCTCACGCAATACATTTTTTATTCTCAACAGTCATCGGGTTAGGATCTAGGAATGATCTCATCCATTGATCTTGTTTCTACATTCCCTGGATATCAGGACTTATTGAATCATCGCGGCATCAGGACTTTGGGCCTTTTACTTTGCATCCATACTTCTATTTGGGTCGACATTCGCAATCCAGCATGATGTATGTGTCGGGTCCCACTAATAGGGCATTTTCTCTGAGATACGTGGCTCAATTTGGATCATTGATCCTAAAGTTGATCAATGATAAACAACAATGATCCAACATTCAATGGTTATATAATATCAACTGTTAATCTGGTGGGGACACGGATATGGGCCATTGATTCTCTCTTTTAACCATATTCCAAACTCACGATGTGGGACACCACAAAACCTTGAGTGCTCTAGAACCTTTCTCACCATGTGTTGTCCTCTGAGTGGTTGCCTTGCTTACGTAGATGTTCCATGTGTCTCCTATTGATTAATATCCATGTGTCACCTTCCTTATGGATTTGCATATGTTTCACTTGTCGAATGCGCCCTAACACATGTCACCCTCTAAATGGGCCACATGTCACTTTTGGAGTGGCTTACTTATATCATCCCGACGTATCTCATCACTGGGACGTCGGGACTTATTACAACCTCCAACACTGAAATGCACCGATGGTTGCGGTCTGCTGCAATGAGGGTCTTTGATCTTCAGATTCGAAGATTCAATCTTTGTCGTCCAATCTTTAATGTTATTATAAATGGTTTCCTGCGTGAGCCACTCTGGAACCATGCGGACGAGTAAATGGATGCCACGTATTTCAGGCCACCGGACCGTGGGGTCTCGGACCTCCTTGTGTTAACCTCCTCGTACCTTGTTGATATGCACTATAAATACACCATCGATCTTCCACTCCAATCAACGGTTAGATCCTGACCTGTGGATCACTTTCAATATTTCGACGATATCAATTAGAGCTTGATCACCATAGATCCTATCGTGATCGACGTTGGATCGTTATCCTCCTTATAACAATTATCCTTGCCATTCCCCTTATGCCACGTGTGTCGGACCTTGGGACTTTTACGCCTTTATATTCCTTAGAACCTTCATTTCTCGTGGTCCATCGTAACGAGAACCATTGATTTGGTGCCTCCTTCATTTCTCGTGGTCCATCGTAACGAGAACCATTGATTTGGTGCCTCATTCATCTAATATCCGTCGTTGGTTGTTTAACTATCCAAAAGATTCGTGGGGGCACTCGTTAATAAGATCAATGGACAGTATTTAATTGTTGTTAATCTGAAGGTTAAGAGCTACTTCCCCAATTGACAGTAATGCTTAATTCTCTCACATGTTTATTTCCCGGTATCACTGTCCTCAGACGATCTGAATCTAAAATGGATGGACAAAACTCATCGGTTTTCGGGGTTTTTACATAATCATTTTACTTCGATCCAACAACTTCTATTCATCAGTGGAATAATTCAACGGTTGTTTTTTCTTGATGGTTACAAAAGGTTTCTGACCTCTAGTTCACCTTGCATGCAGAACAATATTCGATCTTTGTTCATCCATGATTCCAAATGATTCAATTATGGATTCAAATGATCTGTTATCGCCTTGGAGGCATCGATATCTTCGATGATCAATGATCGATTATAGTCTGCTCAACCATATTTGCACCTTGACATCAATGACAATATACTCAACATAGCTCAAACTGGGATTATCTCGATTTTTTCAGATCTAGCATCAAAATCTACTCTCAAATTCCTTAAGAACGGATCTTGGGATCCCCAACTCCAATGAGACATAAGAATTTGTTTTACATCTACACCAAAGTTCAAAATCTAGACCATCCATCCCTTCGTGAGTATAAGACTTTGAGGTACATACCCTAGTTTTCAGGAAAAAAAGTGTGTTGTCCATTTCTTAAGGGTTTCCATTGACATTCTCTTACTGGTAAAGTGCCCCACCATAGTTGCATCCTCCAAATCCTTGATTTTCTGAAGGTTGATCCCTTCTCCCATGACCAAATTGGTCTCTTCTACTTTGTGTTTTACGCATTTCCTATTCCTCTGGTTCTTCTCAATCCCTTCCACTCCTATTCGCACTGGACATGTGTCTAAATTCAATTTCCCAAATAGCAATACCTATCTCAAACATATAAAGTTATATTCGATACTTTTAAAAACATAAATTTTTACTCTATAATCAAAACAAAGTTTAGGGGTAGAAAGCTACAAAATTCCCTTATATGCATGGATCACTACATGTGCCACTCACTACTACAAACCAATGATTGACAAATTTGAAGCTTCGTCCAATGCTCTACACTATGTTTTCTTTCTATCCATTTCAAAAATTGTTCTACATTCCTTGGAAAACTTCAACCAAGCTCTACTCTGATTCTTAGCAATTGGTCTTACCTCCCAAGGTAATCCAGAGTTAAACATGATCTAATCATGCCTTCAATGACCGCTTTTTAGTATACATGGCATCATCCTCTATGACCCTTATTACTTAGATAACTTCCTTGATGTAGTCAACATATCAAACACCACAAAGACAACCCACAAGCTTCAATTAGAATGAAGTATAACCAACATATCAAACATATGCAAATTATATTTAATGAAATCATTATGATCAAGCATATTCAAATGAAGACAACCCACAAGCTTCAATTAGAATGAAGTATAACCAACATATCAAACATATGCAAATTATATTTAATGAAATCATTATGATCAAGCATATTCAAATGAATTAGAATCAATCAAATTCAAATTCAACTCTTTCCCAATGCAAGAATATTCAAATATGATCAAACATTATTAGAATACTTAGCTTTTAACTGACTATCAATGGTTATGCTCTTCATTGGGTTTTCTTCCATTGTCTATGTCTTGACTCAAGTCTTTACCAACTTTCCCAATCCAAGGTCTAATGGAATTAATGTCATTCAAATTGGTGGTACTCTTGTACCTTTCAATAAGAGCCATTCACCTAGAACATTTTTTATGTATTCATGAAATAATTAAACATCATCAAGATAACCCAATTCATATATCAATCTCTTATCTCATGAAAATATCAATCAAGAATGGCACCCTAAATTATTTTTTGCATTCAATGGATTTACTAGCCTATCTACATAAACCTTTCAATGATTTAGCAACAATTCATACTAACTTCAACTTAGACATAAGATCAATCTGTTATATGAAAATTCACAATCATTCACATGACAAGTTTTAAAGGCATAATTAAAGTGTGTTTCTCTCTTTCATATGGTAGCTAACAACAAGAGAAAATATTAAATATACCATGTCATACATAACACTCTTCACAATCGTTATATGGTCATTTCATACTAGCTTATTATGAAGAGTGGCATACAACCCACTTGAAACTAGCATTCAAAGTACACAACATAACATAACCTTCAAGATGAGGACAACTAGGTAACAATGGCACTACCAAAGAATAACAAGTACAATTATGTGTTCTATAGTTAAACCCATCTAGGCATTCATATCAATAGACATGCATTCAAATTAATGGATATATATATAGTCCTCTTCATAAATAATAAATTCACTCTATAGAAATAAGAGATCAACTCATTCAAATGCATACATGACCCTCAAGGATGGTTACGGATAAGTCTTGTTAGTAATATCATTATACATCGAGATGGATATTTTAACATCATTTAAACTCCTTCATAACAACCCTAAGACAAATTCATCTCAACAATCATCTACAACACCATGGATGAAAGGTATCTTCAATTTTGAGGACGAAAATCCTCAAGAACAAGGTTAATACATTTATACCCATACACACTCAATAAGGATAAGGATCGTCAATCAATAAGGCTCTTATCCTTCTAAGTGAACAACCCATCACTCAAAAGGTTACCGGACCCAACAATCATTCATGCATAACATTTATACATGTTAAAACCTCCAAAGGGTGAATACCATTGAGACTTTGTGGTAATACCAATGCATGATCAAATGTAAGCACTTACCTCCACATTAGACATCTTCGTAATGATCGTAAAACACTCTCCAATCAAGAACTTCATTCATTTTTTAGTATGGAGGAAATAACTAGTCTTACTTATTCAAGAATAACATGTTATCTTAACATGGCTCCAAAAACACTAACGTTCATTTCTCTTTAGCCCATTCATCCTCGACTACTACAACCAATGGATCTTGTTGTAATCTTCTAGATTACATGCATTCAAGAAGAGACTACATTGGAGAACACATCACACACACGTACTCACGAAAAAAGAGAAATATTTGGGAAGGTTGACCAACCGAGTTCTTTTTCCATCTTCATGAGTATTTATACAATAGGGAAATGGTTGGAGTGGTTGTACCCACTCCAACTAATCATTATTTAGGTGCATTTATTAGCACTTATATTCATATATCATTTACTTGGTTTTATTACATATACCCATACATTCTTATACTAAATATCTAATGTATGATGACAATTACAAGGGCCTAAGAGGCCTCCCAACATCTCCCCCACTCTCAAATCCTTGCTCGTCCCGAGCAAGTGTGAAACAACGTCATGGGTCTCTACTCCTGTAGAAGTATCCTTAATGTGCATCAACCATTCATACCAATCTACATAGGTAAATCAGTCGCCAGCTGTATAGGAAGATACATGTATACAATGTTTACTATGACTGGTTTCCAATGGGTTTTAATTACTACATATCAAATATCCCAACTCCTCGGTCTCCATGATTTCAACATTCTCTGCCACTTGAAGGGTGCCCACTACTACCTCAATCCAACTACAAATTTTACTCCTCATAGGAACTATCGAGGCTGCCTCTATTGCCAAGATCCAATGATTTGTCACTCCTGGGGACTCTTTTTATGGAATCGGTGAGGGTCTTGCAGCATTAGACAATCCTACCATTCCTCTGCTTTCATGGTCACAACCCAGGGAATTGTTCTACAACTCTTATACCAGGGAGCTCAATCAATTCCATATTTATTGTGTCATCATCTTGTCGTTTAAGCTCTTATGTGTGCGCTTTTCATATGATGTCTCTTTCTTGAATGCCTACAATCGTTGCAAAATTTCCATGACCAATGCTCATTATGAATGCTCTCTTCAAGTGCTCTAATCAATCAATTGCTGCAAAATTTTCCTCCATCAATGCTCAATATCTGAATGAAGTGCTCAATGTATGTGTGCTAACTACTCTAATGCTCGTCAATCTTTTTTCTCTGTTGCTTTTGTCAGTGATGGCTACGCTTCTTTAGGTTTTCAGATCTTGGAGTCTACAATTCATATTACTTGAAGGATGACTCATTGTGACTCAATTCTAGGACTATAATTTGTGATCACGACTCAATTTAACTAAGACTCGACTGACTCAACTCAATGGAATCAACTGTGACTCTCTACTAAGATAAAAATATTATTTTTCCAGTATTGGACTTCTACAAACTCAAAATGTTGTCGACTAGGTATCGACTGACATCTACAAGAAAGTGATATCATCAGTTAAAGACTCACTTACATTACATAGGTGGAGAGGATTGTATGCCTTTCAAGATGCACATTTAACCCCCTCCTATCATTGATTCCTTTTTCGAATCAATTGAATCATCAATTGTACACTTGACTCAATCGAGTGACGTGCAATCGATTTACTCAACAAGATATATATTTTTCATTTTTTTTTACTTCGACTAAACTCAACTAGACTCAGACTACAGACTATGTATCAACTCAACTGACTCAACTATGGGTCGGCTCGACTGACTCTATAAACTTGAGTTAAACATATCCTTCATAATACTCTTCATGTAATAAGACTTCTTTTTGAGACCCTTTACAAAAAAAATTCCAATACTGTTACAATGGTATCCATGACTCCATTTGCTTTTGGGAATTTTCTTATTTATGCTTCTTCACTCCACAAAGTCTTCTTGATACCTTTTTTAATATATGAAGAGTTCAAACTTATACAAATGTTCGTTCCCATATTCTCAACCAACTGCAAATAATTTAAATCAATGTTGTGTAAATTCGATCAACATAGTCGAATTAAAATCATTCATTTTGTTTCTTCCTAGTCGACTCGGATTTTGTGCATGTGGCCTCACGTATGCTCACGTATGCTTGCTAGTCAGCCAGACGTATGCTCACAAAATATCTTTCACACAGCATAACTTGGTCTTTGACCAGGACTTCATTCAGTCGATCTTCTTTAGTCGACTGCATCGACCAGGCTTCCATTGGGTCGGTCTTATTTACTCGGAATCGTCAGAATTCACTTGGCAGGTTTTCCATCAACCTTGACCATAGGTCATCTAGGGTTTCCAGTAACGTAATCCAGGATGCACTGAAAATATTTGTCAAATGCAGAATGTTGTGACGGCAAGAGACAAAGAAATTTGAGGGCTATGGCTAGCACCAACACCTTGTAGAACATGGAGATCAATCGAGTCAGTAGAGAGTTGAACGAGTCGACTAGTTTGACCAGTAAAGCCTTGAACGAGTCAACTAGGTTGACCAGTAGAGCGTTGAACGAGTCAACTGGTCAACCTAGTTGACTCGTTCAACTCTCTAGAGTCGATGGCTAGCACCAATACCTTGACGAGATTTTCGCTCTCATTACGCTGGTGAAGATGAGAAGGATATAATTCCTTCATTTCTTTTTCGACTCTACGGTGCTTGTCTTTGTCCATGGCCACCGTCGATCTCTGCAACAATTTGTGAGCATGGGAACGTCTATTACCGGTCGGACTTTCACATGGTAGAAATTAGAGATACATTCGATATTTACTAGTTTAGCAACGGGGATTTGGATCGGCCAACCCGTATGGGTATCTTCTTTGCCTGCCCCATTCGATATTACTCTAACTATTCATTCATTAGGTGCATTTATTCTTTATTATGTATATTTATATATAATTTACTTGGCTTTATTGCATACACCCATATATTCTTATGCTAATATCTAATGTATGATGACAACTACAAGGACCTAAGAGGCTTCCCAATAGCTTTGATATCAATTTGTAATGTACCTTCATTATCAACATTAAAAGTAGGTCTTACGGTCTAGATTTTCATTATTGACAATGGTATGTAAGTCAAAATACAACAATATAAGACCATTTACAAAAGAAACCCTTTTTTCTTAACTACTATGATAGTGATTGGCATTGCACTAATCAACATGAGTCAAGCTTCCAATCTTTAAATGTAAAGTTTAAATAAGAATTTCTCTAGATGACATAATATAGTTTCAACATCTCCATTCAATTAAGAACTAGTGATTAACAATGTGCCCCATAACACATTACATGATTGGGGCAATAAAGCATAAATGACATAACAAATTCACCATAAGCATAAGCATTTGTTTCACATACTATCTATATTTCATAAGTTCATCAATTATCTCAGTGTCTCAATTTCCTAGAATCTCTTAGATGGAGGTCTTGTTCTCTTCTGCAAGTAAGACAATTCTAGGGTTTAGGGTTAATGTTGTTAAGCTCATGCATGTAATACCATACACATTCATTGGAAGTGGGATTCCATTATTATCAAATTCATTATAAACATAAGGAAATGATTCTTTAATTTACAAATTTCTTGCCTCATCATTCACCTATGTATGGTTACACAAAATGTATTGAAACCTTATAGCATAAGCTCCACTATCCTTAAGGCAAAAACATGATAAAATACATCCAATGACAAAGGTAAATGCCTCACAAGAAACCTTAAGGTCATTCATAATAGTTACATAATCATCTATGCTAAGCATTCACATGTTTTTAGGGGTGCGGGAAAAATAACTCCCTCATTCCTTCAAGAAGACAATGTAATACCAAATCATGGTACAAATCAATTCCAAACAAGGATAGCCATCTCACCTAATCCCTTAAGAACATTCACATTAGAATCCAAAACTTCGCATGCACAACAAACATCATTTGTCAAGGGTATGGGGGATTTGAGTATCCCTTTCTTCAAAGAGGCAAATGCAAGTAACAAACTTAGATTAAAGTCATTAAAATACTTCATTATACATAATTAGACACATTATTAAATGTTATTTTTCTTTCATTGTAGTTAATAAACCCCCTAGGTCATCATTCCAACCCTCAAAACCCCCAAATTCATCAAGAGAAGGCCAAAAACCCCACTACAATACTTGGTCATGGATCCTACGAAGAAAAAAAAACAAGTATAATGGTGTTCGCATAGGTTTCATTGAGGAAACAAGTGACCATGTCGTTACTTTCCTTCATCAAATTAGAGAGCATATCCCAAAATGTTGAGAAAACTTAAAATTTTAACTTTTTGAAGCTATAAGAGGTATTCCAATCAAAACCATTGCTCAAGGACTTGACAACAAAAGCATTATACATAAAATAATCCTTCCAAATCATACAAAGTATTGCATGCCAAATGTTATATTCATGTGCACTCATAAAACAATAAGGAAGACAATGTGTCCCTATAGGAAATGGGTTATAGATTTCCAATCTTTTCAAAAGAAAACTTCTTACCAACTCATTAGGGAATTCCATAAGAATCATAACTTCAAATATCAATCATAAATGGACAAAGAAACCAATCTTCCACACAATTATTTTGTCAAACAATTATCATGTATGATTTTACGAATGCATTCCCACACATATTTTTCAAACTAATTGATTATACCCAACAGTCATTTGTTCATAATCATCTATAGGATCCTCATAAAAAATAATGAAATTATATTCTTCATCATACAAGAATAAATTTATAACAAATGAAGAGAACTAAATAACTTATCTTTTTTAAAATTGAGTTCCAAGGCAACTAACAAGGTGTGCACTAGTTTCCTCCCAGGCATAGGAAAATCCTCTGTGGATGCTACCCCGATGTTGGGCTATGAGACCACCAGGGTGAAGAATATTTTTTTTATGGCTCCCAAATCATTCCTTCCTTTTCCAAAGGCTTCCAAGACCAATCCAACACAAACCACTACTAGATTTTTTCCTCAATATTTGAATTAGACTAACTCTTGGCACTCACTTTACTACCACATACATCACAAGAATCCACCCCCTTATCTGATTTTTACTCCTTTAGTAATGCTCTTCCTCTATGTGCTCTTTAGTATGTGTAGCAAGATCCTAAGTCACTGTCCACTTTAAAATTTCATTTCAAGTTGTATGTTGCTTCTCAGACAACAAATTATGGGTTCTTGGACACCCCCAAAAGGCCATGATTGTATAGGGGTTTAGGAAGGCACCTCCCTACTCAATCTTTGTGCCTATTATCATATAACAAACCCTCTTTCATCTCTCCATGTAACATATGAGAGATGGATTGGTTTTTCTTCATGAAAACCCCCATTTTCTCTTCAAAAATTCTCTTTCTCAAGCTTATCTCTCCTAATTTGAATTCCCTTCATTTAATTAATGAATGAGTGAGAGTGAGGAGATTTCCCCCCTGCTCCTTTCTTGGTTCCTTGATGGTAGGAGTTGGTTTCTTCAAAGTAGGATGTAATTTCTTGAGATAACAAAGAATTAATTGAAGTAATTAAATCATTTCATTAGGCTCATAATTCAATTAACATGTTCATTAGGATGAAGTAGAAATAGGACAGTCACATGGAAGAGGGTTATGGCTAGGATATGGCAAGATTAAGAGATATGGTTCATTCTCCCTTGGACCTCCTTACCTCTCCCATCCAGTGGACTCATAGTCTCTTACGTGCTCTACCTTCATCAACCTTGGGACCTTTCATTAAAATCAAAATGATCATGTTTACATGTCTTTCAAAATCACCATGGAAACTACCTCGGGGTGCAGAGAAAAACATAGTAATGAAAAGCATAAGTATAACATAAATAAGATCAATTTTAAGGGTTCAAAACCAATGTAATGCATCCCTCTCCCCCTTGAAATAATGGCATACTCTGTGTTATGTTCTTTTTAGCAAGGTTCTATGTCTTCATTTGTTAGTTGTACCTACTATGTCATTCTCTTCATTGCCCACTTTGTCTTGCTATTGGTTGTCTTGGATAGCAATGCCCAATCATTTATTTTACTGTCTTGGGACATTTCCAAGATATTTAGCTTCAAACACATGGTTATAACAATTCAATAAGGAAAATCATGTTGATATTATGGCATTTTTGGGAGGTATTAACCTCTACGTGTAACCTTTGACGAGACTAGAATATTCCGGGAAGCAAGAGAAAAGTTGGATAATAACCCTAGAAGACAAGTCGGATCAAGAGAATAATTAATATTGAGTCATTAGTCTCTAGGAAGAGAATTCAGCCCAGTTAGGTCACTTGGAGGACTATGAATAAGAGGGTGTTAGAGCTCATTTTTTACTCTCACTCTCACAACTACATAAGGACTAGTGGTGCGCAAGTTTGAAGAGGGAGTGCAGTTGCAATTGTTGCAACTAGCATCTTGGTTATGGTTTGGAATTTCTGCGTGGTTTCTGATTATCCTTTCTTGATGTGCTACTCTTGGACAAAGGTGTGCTAGACTTGGTTGGCTATTGGTGTGCTACCGGAATTATTTTGTCTATCAAGGTTAAGGTGCTCTGGGGTGGCCTTTGTGCCTATGGTTGGGTGACAATATTGATATATTGTCTATGGAAAAATGAGCACATTCCTTTATTTTTAATAGGTTATGGGCCCACACTATCTTTAGACAGTTTAACCATGGAAAGATAGATTGGGAAGTTATTTGTTAAGCTCATTATGGCACCAGTTACAGTTGCAACTAAGTTTTCTGATTATGCAGCTGCAAAAAAACCTAACCCTTGTGTTCGGGCACTTATGGTGAAGCATTTGACCTAATTTATTGACATCCTAGTGCGCCCCAACCTAGCGCACCTCTTGGTACTCTCAGCTAGAAAAAACGTCAAGTTTGAATATTTGGTCAAAGTCAAAGTCAAAAGTTGACTTTTGGTCAAATTAATCTTTATGGTCAAAGTTGAAACTTTAGAGTTTCTAGCTTGTTCTAATCATTGAATCTTCTGATTGAGTTTCT
>CBVK0101056563.1:0-29256 GCA_900067695.1 Picea abies
GCAGATGATAGAAGAAGTGCTACTTGGATATGTTTCAATTTGAGCTTTTCCACGATGTTATGCGCTAGCATGAAACACAAGTCTTATGTACTCAGAACTGCAAAAGAAGAGTATATTACAATTTGTGATGCTTCTACGGAAGTAGTGTGGCTCTATAAGTTGGTTTCTGGACTGTCTGATCAAGTGTTGAATTCGACCATAATACATTATGATGATCAGAGCTATGTGAAGCTTTCAAGAGAACCCAATGTTCCATGACAAGTCGAAGCACATTGAGATCAAGCATTATATTCTTTGGGATAGATTCCATAGAGGAGATGTGGTTCTCCAATATGTCTCCACAGATGAGCAGATAGCAAATATTTTGGTAAAGCCTCTATCCAAGATGAAAATATTGTGTACTTAAGGGACAAGTTGGGCCTTGTGGAGACAACTTCCTTATTGAAAAGGAAGAGATTACTCATAGGTTGGGAGGGAGCACTGATATGTTATTGATCTATAGGCGGTCATTTTCCAGTTCAAAAAATGGTCCAGGTTGGCCAGTCACCTTCCAGTCTGAAAAGTGGCCCAATATTTCTGACGTACAGGCATTTTCTAGTTGGGAAAATGGTCCAAATCGGATAGTCATTTTCATAATGAAAATGGTCTGATAGATTGTTGATGTACCATAGACAATGAATCCCCTTGTGTACAGTGTATGGGAATGGTTTGGGACAGTCATTCTTATTGAAAGTCACTTTGAGTAGTGTTCAAGTAGAATGGTCTACCTCACAGGGAAATCATTATTTTGAAGTTCGCAGTTGTGAGCAGTTTCGAAGAATGGTCTGTTTTGGAGGTTGGTGCAAGACAGTCATTTCCATAGAAAATGGTCTGAACATTCATTCCCTAGGGTAGACTCATTCTCTCTAGGTTGCACTATGTTTAGTGTCAGAGTAATGGCCCAGTTAGGTGAATGGTCCAGGTTCAATAATCAGGGACAAGCATTACCTAGGGAAGACTCATTCTCTCTAGGTTGCACTATGATTAGTGATGGAGGAATGGTCAAGTTAGGTGAATGGTCTAGGCATAGAAGTCAGAGACATTTATTCTTCTATGCTTGGGAAGAATAATCCAGATAGCCCATGGATGATGTTTTACTTTTTGAGGGCGGATTATCTTCCAAATCTCACAGATGTGAGTGGAAGAATGGCCCAAATGACTCAGTTTGTATCATTATATTGTTATGTAGGTTGATATCAGATGATATGTTTTTTGTGGAGACTATATGTCTCTATACAGTAGTTGTTTGCTACTGTGGTGGATTTGTTCCACTGGTTGTGACTATGTGTCACTGGTTAGTAGCTGTGTGCTACTAGATGTGGTTGTGTACCACTGGATAGTAGTTGTGTAATATTATGGATAGACACAGTTGTGTTCCATTCGATGGCATTGTTCCGATTGCCCTGGAGACTATCACTAGTGTTGGAGATGATTTCCAACTAGATGGATAGTCAGTATGTTGATGCACATACATTCTTCAGGAGAATAATGGTCTAGGCAGGACTGATTATTGGTGGATAGACATTCTCCCTGTGGAGAATGATCCAGGTTGATAGATTGTTGATGTACCATGGACAGCTATTCTTCTAGGACATATGTCTGGATTAGAATAATGGTTTGTCTCCATGAGTTCACAGTAGTGACCAAAGTGGAGAGATTGGTATAGGATAGACATTTTCCCTGATTTCACAGTAGTGGTGAGAGGGAAAATGGTCCATGACAGTCATTCTTCTAGGACATACGTTCAAATTAGAAGAATAGTCCTTGTAGCCCATGGCGTGACCTCCACCATCTGTTGGAACAGTTATTCTTCTAGGACATATGTCTAGATTAGAAGAATGGTTCTTGTATCACTATGTGGAGTGAGTGACTTATTCATCATCATGCCTGATTACTCAAATGGAGTATAGCTTTGAGAGATGACGCAATTGATGCTATCATATGATACTGATAGTGATGATGTTGCTCGTGAGTTGATCTATGTGATCATGAAATATCATGTGTGGCTATGATGATGCTACCGATTGAATGGTTTGTTTGTGCTCAAGACCATTACCTTTAATACATCCCTAGCTAGGAGGAAATGTTGATATTATGGTAGCTACGAGAGGTATTAACCTCTACATGTAACCTTTGACGAAACTAAAATATTATGGGAAGTTAGAGAACCCATAAAACATTGGATAATAACCCTAGAAGACAAGTCAGCTCAAGAGAATAATTAATATCGAGTTATTAGTCTCCAGGAAGAGAATTCATCCCAATTAGGTCACTTTGAGGACTATAAATAAGAGGGCGCTAGAGCTCATTTGTTACTCTCACTCTCAAAACTGCATAAGGACTAGTGGTGCGCAAGTTTGGAGAGGGAGTGTAGTTGCAGCTGCTGCAACTGACATCTTGGTTATGGTTTGGACTTTCTGCTTGGTTTATGGTTATTCTTTCTTGGTGTGGTTATGGTTTGGACTTTCTGCTTGGTTTATGGTTATTCTTTCTTGGTGCGCTACCCTTGGAGAAAGGTGTGCTAGCCTTGGTTGGCTATTGGTCTGCTACCATAATCATTCTGTCTTTCAAGGTTAAGGTGCTCGGGGGTGGACTTTGTGCCTATGGTTGGGTGACAATATTGCTATATTGTCTATGGAAAAATGAGCACGTCCCTTTATTTCTAAAAAATCATGCATGCCATATCCATTTTGAGCAACAACTATTCCATTCATAAAAATTTCAAATTAATTATTAAATCACATACTTATCAGTATGAATAAATTTCAAATTAATTATTAAATCACATACTTATCAGTATGAATAAATTTCAACCCAATACTTATCTGTATGAATAAATCCTTGCTTCACTTGGATGTCATGGATGAGATGCCACTCGGTATCTTCTTTGAGACACCCAATATATATAATGCACTTGTGATCTTAGTTAGCATTTTACAATCTCTCACAATATATTTACTCGAGTTGCCTCTTCCTTGTTGCACTCATCCTTCTAGGATTAAGCATCCCCTTATTTTCTAAACAACCCCTTGGGTGATCCATCTTGCTAAGGATTTCGTGAGAAAGAAGAGTGTAGACTAGTAAACTCTTACTACTAGGGCATCCCACTTGCAAGCTCTAAAATAACATAGCTCATATAGATCAAGGCATGTCACGGGGTTTTAGTGTCAAACAATAGAATTGTTCTCGTGCTTTCAAACTTACAGAAACCATCATCTATATTTACTAGAAGTATTCACCATCTCACCTGTATCATACACATATAGTTACCTATGAGATATTATTATCAAAATTTCATTCAAAAAATTAAATATGTGTCTTACAGAAAACAAATTTCACAATTATGAGATCCCTCTTATAATGTTTGGCCCTTGCAGCAGTAGTCACATGTATTCATTAAGGGCTTACACTTATTTCCATACCCAAGACATTTCTACCTAGAATATGACCTTCTTGACAAACAAACAAACTATGAGTATTCTTGCATACAATATTTCATTGCAATATTCATAATAGCACACAAAATTATCTTTAAATTATGACACATGAATAATTCAATCACTTCCAATTGACAACATATTAAATGCAATTAAATAGCATTCCTTACATGTGCATTACTATCACAAATAATCATTTCAGTTCCTAGTCAAATCTTTATGCAATGAAAACCAATGTGTCAATACTCATGGTCACATAATCACACTCTTTACTAGATTCATATTTTAGAATTCATTATTATTTAGTTTTATTCCGTCTTGTGGGGTACCTCCATCCCCCTCCCACTTCTATTATGATGTGAGGGGTTATTAAAAATTATATCACTCCTAATTCATACCACTCATTTCATTTCTCAATAGTCCCTCATGGGTACTAGAAGGTATTTCCTTCAATTGCTCCACAGTTCCTTGGGAAACCCTTCAATGACCTTCTTCATACCACTCATTTCATTTCTCAATAGTCCCTCATGGGTACTAGAAGGTATTTCCTTCAATTGCTCCACAGTTCCTTGGGAAACCCTTCAATGACCTTCAATTATATGAATGCATTTTCCATATAGGCATGCATCCATTGAATGCATCAAGAATATGTTTCAACGGTCATAAATGCAGGATCACCAATTGCATGATTACATAGTTTATTCATACACACTTGCTCAATGCATCCTCACATTGAGTCAAAAACACTATAAGTCAAATTCATGTGTTTTACCAAGACAAGTTGGAGGACTCAACCAATTCCTTGACACACCATCCAACCACCTCCCCATTACTTGTGTGAGTGTTTGGACACCTTCATCTTTAGCCCAAACACAACATGAAGAATATACTCCTTTAGTTCTCTTCAATGTTGGAAAAAATGTTACAATCTAGGGAACTAATTACAAGTAGGGAGACCATTGGATAATTGGGCAATGCTATAGTATTTTCCAATTTCAACATATTATGGTCTTACATGTGACTATCTCACCCGGAATTCAATCTCACATGGTACAAATGCATAGCATGTGTAAATTTCCATTCACCCTGGTTATTACCTCTCAACCATCTTAATTGTGGCATGCAATCATATGAATGCATTAAAATATTATAGTAATCTTTACTTGCCCACCATTCCATTTGTTTTCCATACTCCTACCCAAGTATCAATTCACATGCATGTAATTAGATGTCATCACAAACATATCAATTAATATATCAAAGCATAATTGGAAGAATACTTACCCAATTCCTTTCACTTCACATGTTATATTGGCATGACCAATTCATATCTCTATGGTTGACATCAGCATATCTGATGTTACTTGATTGGCTGATGTTGCATTGGAACTCATGTGATCCCTTCATAAACCTATTGACAAGCATCTTCTTTTCCTTATCCTTTCCATGAGTTTGTCTGTCATAGGAAATTGTATCATTGACATCTTCAACCATGGTGACACAATAAATCAGTAACCACATTAGACACCATGCAAAACTCATTGCATATGTAACGACATACTACTTTCAATTGATAAACATCAACTTAAATGCTCAAGCATATCCACATGAATCCTCTACCACACATTAGATCACAATATGTATATTTATGCATAGTCACATCAACTTATCGAATTGTTGCATTGTGATAGCATTCATATGCTTTAAGAAATAGCACATAACAACTTCTCTTCCAAAAAAACATAATAACATGATATGAGAAAAAATTAAAGAATTCTCCCTTCTAGTTGTTCTACATAGCAAAGAACGTCCGCAGCATGGATGATCTTATGGACTTCTTGTCACTCATATGAAAGATCATTAAGTGATATATTTTTACCCAAATAGCGATACTTATCTCAAATTTGTGAAGCTATATTTGATACTTCTAAAAATATGAAATTTTACTCTATAACCAAAATGGATTTTATGAGCATAAAGCTTCCACATTCCCCTATATGCATGGTTGATTACATGTGCCATTTACTACTGCAATCCAATGGTTGAAAAATTTGTAGCTCCTATAATGTTTTGCACTATCTTTGCTTGTTGTTTGTTTTGGAAATTGTTCTACATTCCTTGGAAAACTTCAACCAAATTCTACTTTGATTCTTAGAAGCTAGTCTTATGACCCAAGGTAATCTAGGGTCAAACATGATCTGATTAGTCCTTCAATGACCTCTTTTAGTATGCATAGCATCATGCTCTGTAGTCTTTATTACTTGGTTGCCTTCCTTCATATAATCAGCATATCAAACGCCACAAAGACAACCTACAAGGTTCAATTAGAATGAAGTATAATCAACATTTCAATCATATAAAAATCATAATTATTGAAATCATCACCATCAAGCAAATTCAAATGAATTAGAATCAACCAAATTCAAATTCAACTATTTCTCATAACAAGAAGATTCAAATATGACGAAACATTATCAAAATACTTAGCTTTTAATTGGCTAACAATCGTTGTGCTCTTCTTATGGGGTTTCTTCCATTGCCTATGTCTTTACTCAAGCATTTACCAACTTACCCAATCCAAGGTATAATGGCATAATTCCATTCAAATTAGTAGTACCCTTGTACCTTTCAATAAAAGCCATTAACCGAGCTCATTTCTAATTTATTCGTGAAATAATTGAACATCATCAAGACAACCCAATTCATATATCAATCCCCTATCTCAAGTAGAGGATCAATCAAGAATCACACCCTAAATTATTATTTTGCATCCGATGGCTTTGCAAGGATGTCTACATAATTCTTTCAATGATTTAGCAACAATTCATACTCACTTCAACTCATAGTTAATATCAATATCTTATATGAAAGTTCACAAACATTCACATGAAAATTTTCAAAGGAATAATTAAAGTATGTTTCTCTCTTTCATATGGAAGCCAACAATAAGAGAAAATATGCTCGATACCATGTCATACAAAACACTCTTGCACACTTACTATATGATCATTTCATATTGGCTCATTTTGAAGAGTGACATACAACCCACTCAAAAATAACATTCAAAGTACACAAAATAACATAACCTTCACAATGAAGACAACTAGGTGATAATGGCACTACCAAAACATAACAAGTACAATTTCATGTTCCACGAGTAAACTCATCCATGCACTCATATCAATGGACATTCATTCATATTAATAGACATATATAGTCCTCTTCCTAAACAATAACTTCACTCTACAAAAATAAGAGATCTACTCATTCAAATTCATACATGGCCCTCAACGTTGGTTACAACTAATTCATGTTAGCAATACCAATATACCCCAAAGAAGATTATTTTAACCTCAGTTAGATTCCTTCATGACAACCCTAAGACAAATTCATCCTAGCACTCATATACAACACCATAGATGAAATGTATCTTCACTTTTAAGGATGAGAATCCTTAGGAGCAAAGTCAATACCTTTAAACCCATATAGATTGAATAAGGATAAGGATCATCAATCAATAAGACTCTTATCCTCTTATGTAAACAACCCATCATTCAATAGGGTACCAAACCCAACAAGCAATCATGCATAACATTTATACATGTTAGAAACTCCAAAGGGTGGACAACCACTAAGTCTTGATGGCAATACCAATGCATGATCAAATGTAGGCACTTAAATCAATATTTATACATTTTCATAATGATCACAAAACATTTTATAATTAACAACTTCATACAGGTTTAAGTATGGAGGAAATAACTATTCTCACATATTCCCACTCAACTCCTAGTGCTACAACCAATTTCTCTAATATCAATTTGTAATGTACCTTCATTATCAACATCAAAAGTAGGGTCTACTAGTCTAAACTTTCATTGTTGCCAACAATATTGAAGTCAAAATACAATATATAAGACCATTTACAAAAGAAACCTATTCTCTTGATTATTATGTTAGTGATTGGCATTGTACTAGTCAACATAAATCAAGCTTTCATTCTTTAAATGCAAAGTCTAGATAAGAATTTCTCTAGGTAACACAATTTAGTTTCAAGATCTCCAGTCAGTTAGGAACTAGCGATTAACAATGTGCCCCATAACACATTTCCATCATTAGGACAATAACGCATAAATGACATAATCAATTCACCATAACCATAAGAATTTGTTTTAGATACTATCTATAATTCAGAAGTTCATTGATTATCTCAACTTGTCAATTTCCTAGACTCTCTTAGATGTCGTTCTTATTCTCTTCTCGAAGGACAATTCTAGGGTTTAGGGTCAATATTCTTAATCTCATACATGTAATACCTTAAACAATGATTGGAAGTGTGATTCAATGATAATTAAAGTCATTATAAACATAAGGAAATGATTATTTAATCTACAAGTTTCCTACCTCATCACTCACCTATACATGGTTACATAAAACATCTCAAAACCTTATAGCATAATCTCCATAGCCTTGAGGCCAAAACATAATCAAATCTCTTCCATGATAGAGGTAAATGCCTCACATGAAACCTTAAGGTCATTAATGATAGTAACATAATAATTTATGCATAGCATCCACATGTTTTCAGGGGTATGGGGAAAATAACTCCCTCCTTCCTTCAAGAGGCCAATGTAAGTCTAAATCATGGTACAAACCATTTCTAAACAAATACAACCATCTCACCTAATCCTTTAAGAACATTCACATTAGATTCCAGTCCTTCAAGAGGCCAATGGAAGTCTAAATCATGGTACAAACCATTTCTAAACAAATATAACCATCTCACCTAATCCTTTAAGAACATTCACATTAGATTCCAAAACTCTCCATGCACAATAAAAAACATTTGTCAAGGGTATGGGGGATTTGAGTAGCCCTTTCTTCAAGGAGGAAAATGCAAGTAACAAGGAGAGATTCAACTTAGTCAAATCCATCATTATATATCATTACACTCATTATTAAATAATATTTTCCATTCATTGCAATTAATAACCCATTAGGCCATCATTCCAACCCTCAAACCCCCTAAATTCCTCAAGGGAAGGCCAAACATCCATTATAGGACATGCTCACAAGTCTTGTGAAGAAATCCAATGAGTACAAGGGTGTGTCCATGGGTTTTCTTAAGGAAACAAGCAATTGGGTCTCTATTTTCCTTCATGAAAGTAGAGAGAATATCCCAAAATGCTTAGAAATTTTGAAATTTTGACTTTTTAAAGCTATAGGAAGTCTCCCAATTAAAACCATTGCTTTAGGGATTGACAAGGAAAGAATTATACATCAAATAATTCTTCCAAAACATCTAAGGTGGTGCATGCCAAAATTTATAA
Organism: Picea abies; assembly: GCA_900067695.1. Taxonomy (NCBI): domain Eukaryota; kingdom Viridiplantae; phylum Streptophyta; class Pinopsida; order Pinales; family Pinaceae; genus Picea; species Picea abies. The sequence goes on from CBVK0101056563.1 coordinate 8,807, forward strand.
TCATGCACACTTATAAAACAACTAGGAAGACGATGTGTCCGTACAAGAAACAAATTCTAGACTTCCATGCTTTTCAAAAGAAAACTTCTTAACAACTTATTATGGAACTCCATGGGAAACATAAATTCCAATATAAATCATAAATAGAAAAATAAACCAATCTTCCACACAGTTCTTTTGTCAAACAGTTAGCATGTATGATTTTACGAATCCATTCTCACACGTATTTTTCAAACTAATTGATTATACCCAATAGTCATTTGCCCATCATCATCTACAAGATTTTCATGGAAAATCCTCATAATAAATAATGAAATTATATTATTCATCATACAAGAATGAATTCATAACAAAGGAGGAGAAGAAAACAACTTATCTTTTTATAAACTGAGTTCCAAGGCAATTGATTGGTTGTGCACATGGGGGCTTCACCTTATTGACCAATACCTTATCATGTTCATTCATAAAGGGGGTTTTTTAATTGTGAAAAATAAAGTCAATATATTATAGGTATTTGGGTGGGATGTGAGGTATTGAGGGTTATAAAAAGGGGTATCTAGTAAAAATAGGGTTTTTTTTATTTATTTGAAAAATGCATTGGGAGGGGGGTTCAACAAAATGACTTTGGGAGGTACTTATTAATATCTAGTGAAATTATGGGTATTATTTAATATCCACGAATGCACGTGATATATCACAAGTTTACAGAATGAAGGCCCCATGGGTGTGCACCATTTTCCTCCCAACCATAGGAAAATCCTCTCTAGTTGTCACTTCCTTGCTAAGCTACGAGACCACCAAGGAAAACATTTTTCTAGGTCTTCCAAACCATTCCTTCCTTTTCCAAAAGCTTTAAAGACCAATGATCCGAAATCAGATTCAGAAGCCTGTCAGGGCTTGAAAAATGCTCAAAATTAATGCATGCAATTAAAAAAAAACTCAACCATAAGTCATTCGAAAAACCCTGACGGATCAACCAATCCAACACAAACCACCATCGGTTTCTTTATTCAATCTTCAATTTTGACCATCTTTTGGCACTCACTCTACTACCCCATATGCCACATGAAGCCACCCCCTTCTCTACTCTTCATCCCCTCATGAATTTTTTTCCTCTTTGTGCTATTTAGTATGTGTAGCAAGACCCTGGGTCACTATCCACTTTCAAATTTCATTTCCATCAATATGTTGCTTCTTGAACAACAAACTATGGATTCTTGGACAAACCCAAAATCCCGACATTGTACAAGGGTTTAGGAAGGTATCCCTATACTCAATCTTGGTGCCTAATATCACATAGCATACCCTCTTTCATCTCTCCATGGATCATATGAGAGATGGGATGGATTTTCTTCATGAAAACCCCCATTTTCTCTTCAAGGACTATATCTTTCTCAACCTTCTCTCTTGTAATTTTAATTCCCTTCCTTGCAAGAGTGAATGGGTGAGAGTGAGAAGTCTTCCCCCTACTCCTTTCTTTGTTCCTTGATGGTAGGAGTTGGTTACTTCAAAGTAGGAGTTAATTTATTAAGTATAGGAGATAATTACTTGAAGTAATTAAATCATTTTATTATGCTCCTAATTTAATCAAAATAAACATTAGTATGAAGTGGAAATAGGACAATCACATTGAAAAGGTTTATGAATAGGATATGGTAAGATTGTGAGATATAGGTCAATCCCCTTTGGACCCAATTACCTTTCTCCTTTGGTGGACTCATAACCCCTTAGGTGCTCTATCTCAGTGAGCCTTGGAATACTTCATTAAAATCGAAATGATCATGTTTATATGTCTTTCAAAATATCAATGGAAACTACCTCATGGTGTGAAGCAAAACTTAGTAATGAAAAGAATAATTACAATATAAACAATATCAATTTAAAAGGGTTGAGATTGGGATATTACAAATTTCATCTTATCATTTTGAGAAAATAAAGACACTATCCTAAGACTCGAATTAACAACCTTCCTCTAAAATCATGTATAGTAATTAGGTATAAAACCCCTCATATCGTATGAGGGTAGCTCTAGTGATTTACAACATGGTATCCATGGAGTTTTTGATGGATTGGGGTTACACACCTCCCTTATTTGTTTGGAGATGATTCTTTTCTTGGTTGAGTTGGTGTTTTGGGTTGGAGGAGATTCAATATTCTTGTTAGATGATCAAGCTAGTTAGCTTATGGTTTTATGGCTCCTCTCATATTTGCATGTCTTCGATGATGGATAACCCTCTTGGTATACTTTTGTAAAATATGGAGCATGTTGCCTCATTATGGTGGTTGGACATGGTTTATATCTTGTGATTATGCTATCACTTTGGAGGCCTATTCTACATGAGGATTGCACACTTACTTGGAGAGTGCCTAGCACATGGACCCCCCTTTTTTTATAGTGTTCCAATGTGATTTATTGGTCTAACTGATACGGTATTGATGTGATTGGATTTTCCTTATGTGATCACCCTGGATTACTTAGGGGATTTTGACATGTATTACACTTTAATATGGCATGTGCTATGATCCTTTCTAGAGAACTCAATCTAGACACACATTTGGAGAATGATCACAACATTTAACAATGGTTTTGGCTCTTGTTCAACTAAACAAAGGCCTATATCTTGAGCACACTAGCTCATCTTGGTATTATTCACACTAGGAGTGTTTTTCATGATGGTTTTTTCTGGAGTGCTCACCTTGTTGGCACACATGTGGAGGCATCATCACATTTTTATAATTATTTTACTGCTAGGTGACGGGGTTGTCCCCTCTTCTTGGAGTTGGTTGAACGTTGGTTGAATTGGTATGTGGCTCATGGAATTATGTTGGACAGGCAGTTTTGGATACAATATGGGGAGAAAAACCTAAGTATAAGGAAATTGCACAGAAGGAAGAAAGTGCACAGAAGGAAGAAAGTACGAAGAAGGAAGAAAGTGTGAAGGAAAAAGGTGAGCAGATGGAAGAAAGCGCGCAGATGGAAGAAAGCGTGCAGAAGGAAGACAATGCACAAATAGAAGAATAAAGCAAGAGATAGAGTGAGAGAAGGATGATAATATGACATTCCAAAAATAGCAGAACAGTCGAAAATTTGCATGAAGAGCGAGAAGCAGAAGAAAGCAATTGAAACAACCAGTTAACTGAACTGACCATGCATTGTAATAGTTTTGGAATAAATAGACTAGGGTTTTAAGACCTAGGTTTTTTGAAGTATAAATATGTAACGATATGGGAGATTAGTGGGTTAGAAAAAGAGAGTATGCCAGAATCGTGAATCTAACAGTTGATTATCAAGAAAACAGATGAATAAAGAGAGAGTTTAGAGATGATATTGTGTCTTGTGGTATCTATTTGTCTATGTGTGATTATGAATTATGTTGTTTTGCTTCGTAGACTATACTAGTTCATGGATGAATTGTGGCGTAATATTCATGAAGGTAACTGTGAAGAATCTATGTAATAATCATAAACATACATAAGATAGAAGGAGGAACAATGACTTTAGTATCCGTCTCCCTTTCCCTTACTACTATAGAATCCTTGTTCGTCCAGTCCCAATAGATACCTTGGGTGAGACTTCATCTACATAAGAAGGTGATGCTAAAAGGGCCAATGTCTTGTGGGTTTTTTGGTCATAGTTAAACCAAACCTTGGGTCTTACAACCTGTGCGCAAACAAGTAACCCAACAAAAGGCTTCTTTGTCGGAACCGGAAAATTGTGATTAACGGGATGTTTTGGAGGCCGACTAAGAAGGATATCATGGACAAGTTAGAATGAAAAGAAAGGGAATTTCCATGATAAGAGAACATGAACCCATGGATGAGTGCAAGAAATGGATGCAAAGGTATGTGTTCATCGATCTGCATGAAATTTTCTTTGGCGAATTTCCAAAAATTATGATCGAGTGGCTAGAAAGGTTAGTAGAAGAAACAAGAAGGTTTAGGGTTGCAGCGCTAAGGAATTGGACTCCTGAATTGGTAAGACAACTAAATTTGGGAAGTAACCCAACTACTAGAGAAGTTGATTTTTGGTTGGATAGTGTACTAGGGGGTTATGTTACAAAATTTGTAGTAGATTGTATTCAATCATACAGTGTTGCAGAAAGAGAATTTTTCAAGGTCTGCATGGGAGGTTCTTGAAATCGTTAAATACATGGATAAAAATGTTGTTATGTGAAAAACACGTGATAATAATGAATTTCAACAGTTAAAATGGATTTGCACACATAGGGGGGGCTAGAGGATGACAGGAGGATCATCTGAGAGAATGAAGAAAGCAATGAAAGAGGAAGGAAGGGACTGAGGATGAAACAAGGGAGTATACCACAGGAAGAATATGATTTTGGAGAGTTGCATAGAGGAAGGAGGTAAAAGAGGCAAAAGGTTGGGAGAGAAGAGCAACACAGTGAGCCAAAGGAAACAGAACCTTGCGCACTAGTCTGAATCATGGAGATACCATATATAGGAGGAGGAGGAGAGGGGTTTTAGTCCAGTCCAGTAATAGAATAGTCATTAAGTCCTACTTAGAAAGGATCATGTGTTTAATCCACGATCCCATGTGCATCACCACAATCAGAGATAGCATTTGAAGACTTGTCAAAATCCATCATAGTTAGTAAAGGACTACAGAGTAGTAACAGTCATAATAGTGGGAGTAGTGCGCAGAGTAAAAGTCTGAATCGTAGTCCACCAGCATCACCAAGAGGAGGGACTACACAAGCCAACATGTCGGGAGTAGATAATACTCTTAGACTTCCTGAATTCAAGGGAGTGGGGTCAGAGGATCTGGAACAACACTTGTCTATGTGCGAAACATTTTGGGTCGCTAAAAACATACAGGATGATGTTGTGAAGATTGCACAGTTAGCGACAAAATGTAGAGGTCGTGCACTAGTATGGTATATGAATTTACAGAGTATTATGCCTACAAGATAGGATAGGACTTTGGTAGAGATAAAGCGAGCACTACTAAAGAAGTTCAAAAATCCAAATTCAGAGTCACAGTACATCACAGAAATGAAAGAGATCAAGCAGGTACAAATAGAGTCCATATGGGATTTAGATCAACTTTTAAGGATGTAATGGGGAGATCGAATTTTCAAATTCCAGATCAACAATGTCAAGAGTGGTTCATTGCAAGACTTATACCACACATTCGAAGGCCCCTAATTAGAAAAAAGGTTACATCACAGCCCGAGGAGTTGGAGATTGCAATGAAACTAGAGGCATCTCCAGCAAGAGATATTGGAGGAATGGCATAAGTTCACACATAGTTGGTTGCATTAACAATTCAGGTGGTCAAGCTTACCAAAGGAAGGGAGAAATGAAAAAAAAAAATGGGTGTACCAAATACAGGACAGAGGGTCATCACAGGCACGAATGTCCAGCATTCATGCAGTATTTGGTAGCTAGAGCGTTGAATCCACTACCAGGGGGGATATTGTGAGTTATGTAAGAAATGGGGCCAACACCCCATTGAGTGTCCATTGCTACAGAAGTATCAGAGTACACCAAAGAACTTGTTTTCCAATTTTTGCAAGTGAGTAGGAAATGAAGAGAAGGAATGTTGCGCATTCGACCTACTAAGGGAGTGCACATTGGATATGTATCAGATCCAAGAAGAGAATGACTCTGCAGAAGGGGGGGTGGGAAGTATAACAATCAGAGAGGGTTTAATCTAGAGAATAGAGGAAACTTTGGTAGAGGTCGGGGTAGAGGGACTTTTGGTAGAGGAGGACGCGGACCGATTATCTGTTATAATTGTAATCTACTTGGACACTTGGCCCGCGATTTCTTGAATCTGTGTACCATGTGCACATATTGTAGAGCATGGATCACTCAACAAAAGAATGTCCCCAATTAGTTGCGAAGTGGCAAGCCAGAGGAAACCCAAACCAGAATTCAAATCAAAATGTACAGATGATATCACCCGAAAGACACAAGGAAGGACCAAAAGTAGCAGGTGTTACGTATGGAGGATCTAGAATAGGGCTTGATATGACGAATCAAGGAAAATGGACTGAGCAGTGAGTAAGGAAGTCAGTAGGGACTATACAAGCATTCAATCCAAAGCAAGCATAAGAGACATATATGAGCGCAAGAAAAGAAATACTTAGACTGCATGGGGGAGCATCAACATCATCGTTGCCTCATATAGAAGATCAGGTTGTGCCAGAGAATTCAAGTGCGCAGGTAAGTACACTAACAAAATTCTTGAGTTGTGTAGAACTAATGAAAGATAGAATTGTGTGAAGTAAATTATATAACATGATTGATCACTGCACAAAAGGAAGTGACACCCCTATCGCACAAAAGGAAGTGACACCCCTATCGCATAAAGAATGGTAAACCAGGTACTGCGTAGGAAGAGAACCAACGGAGATTTCAGGTTCAATGTGCAGATTGGAGAGTATGATGTGGATAATGTTATTTTGGACTTAAGATCTGATTTGAATGTGCTACCTAAGAAGACATGGGAGATGATAGGCGAACCTGAGCTAGTATGGTCCCATGTTCAGTTAAGGCTTGCAAATCAGCATAAGATAGTCTCAATTGGACGCTTGATAGGAGTACCCATGAACATAGATGGGGTGCACAACATGGTAGACTTTGAAGTTATTGAGATCATCGATGACATTCAACCATATCTAGCATTGATGGGATTGGAGTGGTCTTTCGATAACTAGGCAACAATTAACTTGAAAATGAGGGAGATGATATTCAAGGTTGGGGATCTAAAATTTATGACACCCTTGGACCCGTCAAAAGGAAAGAGATATAGATATCCATCCAGAGGGAATGGCATTGACAACTTATACAATCTAACTACACGTATGGAGGATTATGTCGACCTGATAACAGATGGTGCACTGAGTTCTAGAAGTATCAGTTCATGTGCATTAGACTCAGAAACCAGTCTAGAGAATTGGTAGTAGAGGATGCATGAAGTGTCAACTAGATGATGTGCACGTATCAATTGATCCTTGCGTTGAATTAGAAAGGAGCTATGTGACCCACCTAGGTACGATGGACTAACTGAGATATGCATGCTTATAAAAGCATTTGAGTTACAAGTGCCTGCACAACAGAGGTTGTTGGCACTAGATGTCATCTTAAAGGCGACTCTAGCTAGATGGTGGGCAACGCACAGAGAGGGAATGAAATATTGGTCACAATGCAGTAGACTAATGCAGATACGTTTTGGCTTAGAGGAAGAAGAAATTGCACATAAGTACACAGGAGAGAGTGACTCGGTGGGTCACGTGGAAAACTGTAGGGCTTTATGGCACTCAGTACCATAAATAGAGTGGACACACAAATTTATACACAATTTGGACATAATCTTCAAGAATTGGTATTCAGAATTGGAGATGCGCATGGAGACAGCAAGATGGGAAGAATTGACTCAGAGATTTGAAATATCATTTGCATTCAAACATGAATCTTCATTTATAAATGCAGCACTAAAGGAGATTCAAATGAAGATCTTTTCAGAGGTAGAGACGATGGAAGTAGTACTAGTATGTTGTGCGTACAAAGCCTACCTAGATGATTGTCCATAAGCTATTGAAATGCTATAACATAATGAAGGAAGAACATGAGGAAGAGGATCTGTGGAATCTAAAAATACCTGAGACGGAAGGAGCACGTGCAGTAGAAGGGCCATAGCTTGCATATGTCGCGTACACACAACCTATAAAGATTAAGAAGGTAAATATTGGGACATCATAGAATCCTAAGTTTGTGCAGATAGGAGATTATTGGAACGATGAGATAATTGAGAAGGCTATAGACTTATTATGAGAATATCAGGACATATTCCTGAAAACATTCTCAAACATGAAAGGGATAGTGGGAGACTTACATGAGATGCAGATTCCACTGAAACCTGGAGCTAAGCCAATACGACAGAGACCTTACAGGATAAATCTGAGGTATAAAGAGAAGCTCAAGGCTGAAATAGACAGGATGTTGGATGCATGTATCATTGAACCAGTAGAAGAATCAGAGTGGATTAGCCCAATGGTCGTGCAAGACAAGAAGATAGGAGGAATTCGAATTTGCAAGGACCTAAGGAAATTGAATGACGCATGCTTATATGATCCATTCCCAACACCATTCACAAATGAAGTATTGGAAAACGTAGGAGGTCGGGAAACTTATTCTTTTATAGATGGATTCTCTGGGTACCATTAGATAATAATCATGCAAGAGGATAGACACAAGACTACGTTTGCGACGGAGTGGGGAAGTTATCAGTATAAAGTTATGCCATTTAGATGAAAGAATGCCCCTATGGTGTTTTCTAGGGTAATAGTGGTATCATTCAAGGAGTTCATCCATAAATTTTTGGAATTTTACATGGATGATTGGACGGTGTTCAATTTTCTACAGGATCATATAGAAGTTCTTTGACTTATGTTAGATCAGTGCAGACAGTGTCATATTTCCCTGAACTTAAAAAAGTGTATATTTTGCGCGTCATTTGGAATTCTACTAGGACATGTCATATGAAAACAAGGACTATTAGTCAATCCAACCAAGATTGCATTAATTTTGGGTTTGGAACCTTTGACATCAATCAGACAACTAAGGGAAATGTTGGGTCATACTGGTTATTATAGGAAATTTATCAAAGGATATGCACAGATTACAGCACCCATGGAAAAGTTACTGAAGAAGGAATCCAAGTTCCAATGGAATGAGGATTTCCAGAAGGGCTTAGACACTTTGAAACAAAAACTAGTAACCACACCAATCCCAATCTTTCCGAAGTGGAACAAGGAGTTCCATGTACATGTAGATGCATCATCTATAGCGTTGGGTGCAATGTTGTCACAACCTGGAGAAGGTGAAATAGATCATCCAATCGATTTTACAAGTAGGAAGTTGTCTATATCATAAAAAACTTATACAACTACGAAACAAGAAGGATTGTCAATGGTCTATGCACTACAAAATTTCAGGCACTACTTATTGGGTTCCCACTTCAAGATGTATACATACCATTCTACATTGAAGTACTTAGTCAACAAGCTCGTATTAGGAGGAAGAATACATAGATGGCTACTATTATTTCAGGAATGTGACTTTGAGTTCATCATAAAACCAGGGAAGCTTAATGTAGGATCGGATCATCTACCACGCATTTTGATAGGAGAAGATGTAGGTAATTTGGATGAGAACCTCCCCGATGTGCAATTATTTGCAATAAGAATGGTAGATGATTACTTCTCAAACATTGTGGATTTTCTAACTACTGGCATGGCTCCCTCCAAGATGATCGTTGTGTAGAAGAAGAAATTGGTAGTAGAAGCTGCATATTACCAGTTGATTGCAAGGAATTTATATAAGTTGGGTGCAGATGGGATATTGAGATGTTGTGTACTGGAACATGAAAGGTCAATTATACTTGAAGAAGCACATGATGGGATTTTTGGAGGACACTACGCAAGAAGGGAAACGGCTCAGAAAATTTTATGTGCAAGGCTTTGGTGGCATACACTTCACAAAGATGCGAAGGAGTATTGTCAGTGATGTGATGTATGTCAAAGAGTGGGAAAACCATCTAGGAGAGATGAAAATTCATTAAATCCACAGGTTATGTTGCAAGCAATTGATAAGTGGGACATTGACTTTGTCAGACCAATCAATCCACAAGTAAGAAGATTAGGGGCAAGGTATATCATCACTTCGATAGAGTACTTGACAAGGTGGGCAGAAGCAACACTAGTTATTTATTGTACTGCGGAGACTAATCCACAGGTTATGTTGCAAGCAATTGATAAGTGGGACATTGACTTTGTCAGACCAATCAATCCACAAGTAAGAAGATTAGGGGCAAGGTATATCATCACTTCGATAGAGTACTTGACAAGGTGGGCAGAAGCAACACTAGTTATTTATTGTACTGCGGAGACTCTTGCATGGTTTCTGTTCGAGAATGTAGTCATGAGGTTTGTATGTCTGTGCATATTACTTAGTGATCAAGGTACGCACTTTCTGAACAAAAAAATTATCGCACTCACTAAGGATTTTTAGATTCATCATCAAAAGAGTGCACAATATCACCCTCAGGCCAATCGCATAGTGGAAGATTTTAATAATATCTTGGAGAAAGATTTGACAAAAATCTGCAATGTAGGGCGAGATGATTGGGACTTACGAGTCCCTGCAATACTATGGGCTTACAAAATTACAAATAAGAAGCTGACAGGACAGACACATTTATGGATGGTCTATGGACAATAAGTAGTGATGCCAATGGAGTTCATTCTACCTAGCCTACGCATTGCAAAAATCATTGAGCTCTCAGATACTGGCGTGATAAAGGAGATATTGGCACGGTTATTACAGCTTGAGGAAGACCAGTTTATAGCGAGATTTCATCAGCAAGTGCAGAAAGCCAGAGAGAAGGCCTTGCATGATCGCCACATTAAACTGAAGAAATTTCAAGTCAGTGATTTGGTACTACTCTATGACAACAAGTATATGTAGCATCCCAGGAAGGATTTGGTACTACTCTATGACAACAAGTATATGTAGCATCCCAGGAAGTTCCACATGCACTGGTTAGGAACTTATGTGATCCAACAAGTAACCGAGATGGGTGTTGCATGGTTGGAAACCTTCAATGGACAAGTCCTGGAAGGAATGGTGAATGGGAATCAGTTGAAAATATATAGAGACAGTCAACACTCTACGTAGTAATTGGGGATGCACCAGAACCCCTGTATTATAGTAGTTGTACCATAGTAGCAAGAAAAATAAGGAAAAAAAAAAATTGAAAAGGGAAGAAAATAAAATAAAAATTAGATATAGGAAAAAGAAAAAAAAGTATTTGAGTACCAAGGTATCAAAGCCCGTGTCAGACAGGACCGACTGCGCAGGATATAGATGACACGACAAGGACCCAATGCGTCGTTTGGAAATGACAAGATCGTTAAAATTCGTAAGTCATGGAAATGAAAATTAGGCTACGGACGTGACAGGTCATAAAAGTGTAGTATAAGTCTTAAATGGGAAAAGTCGTCGAGAATCACGAACAAATCACTGATACTAGAGGAAAATCATAAGATGAATTTTGCAATGAATGAGCATTTAGTTAACCACTCACCCACCATGATGACGGATTGGACAAGGCAGTTAAGGCAGGATGAGACTGATCTACTTGGCATGAAAGCACAAAAGTCAGTAAACTTTAAGTCATCTGTTGCATGCAAGAGGGAGAAAAAAGAGCAGAACTACTTGAGTCGAACTACCAGAGTCGAGCTCATGCAACCCGCACAGACACATAGAGTTAGTCCAAGAGTTCATCACACAAATAGAATGGCATTGTCGAGAGTAGGAGGGTTGTCCAGTGTAGCAAAGAAACAACCGAAACGACCAGAGTAGGAGGGTTGTCCAGTGTAGCAAAGAAACAACCGAAACGACCAGTAGCAAACGTGGAGGTTGAGGAGGTGGTCGGAACTTCAACTCTGGCGCCACCAACAGGTTTTCAAAAAGAATATTTACCCCCAAGGAGGGATGACGCCCCACCAGTTGATGTACTAGTGAATGCCAAGTATCCCTTATCGATAGCACCAGTTCTGGCCAACGTCAGTAGCAACACAGACATGCTCAGGAAGATAGTCAATTTGAAGTTTATGGACCACGAGATCACAAATACACATAAATTCCCTGAATTGACCAGGGATCAGTATTTATGCACAAATATCATCCTAGGCACGAGAGTGATTCTCTTCGGGCCACATGAATGGGCATCAGGCTTAGAGAAAGTAGGGATATTGAACTTGTTTGAAATTCCACATTTCAGACAAGGTACAAAGATCAATTCATGTGTAAAGGTGTTACCCAACTATGTCCATGGGTGGACACTCTGGCTCGATCCCCCAATATTGATTGATACTACGTCGATTGTGTGTATCACAAGGTTTTGCAAAGCAGGCGAAGACCCAACACTATTGTTCAACAAAATGGGAGAGTGAGTCCTCTCCAAATCCATAAAAGAAATTTTTGACATATTCAGAGGCAAGAGGGTTCTGGATGTCAAGAGCATTAGTGACAAGGATTTCAAGTTTACAATGTAGGTTTTGGCCTGCAAACTATTGCAAAAATTCTGAAAAGACGAAGTACCCACTGTAGTAATTTTAGTAGTAGAAAAATGCAAGGAAGGAGTTCACATGAAATGGGATACATTTTTAGTCAACTAGTTTCTACAAGATTTCACAGAGGCCCAGGAGAAGGGCGTCGAGTTTCACTACGCATGGTTTCTCATCCTCACTGCATTGGTCGAGTGGAAAGAGCCTGCGTATTACCGAAATGGGATACATTTTTAGTCAACTAGTTTCTACAAGATTTCACAGAGGCCCGGGAGAAGGGCATCAAGTTTCATTATGCATGGTTTCTCATCCTCATTGCATTGGTCGAGTGGAAAGAGCCTGCGTATTACCAGTGCATGCGCATTTCAGGTCACAGCCCTTTGGTTGCTAGGTATGCCAACTTGTGGCACACAACAATCAAGAGGTGGAAAAACGACAACAATGCCACATTTTATAGCTATTTGAAGTTCATGATGACTATAGTGGAGACAACCCTGTGCATATCAGAGGAATATGTCACCGCATATAAGGATATCGCATTATTTAGAGTCGTCATGCACCACCTCTATGTTCAAGCCAAAAAGGATCTGGTGCAGCAATGGTTTCCAACTAGTTATCGGTTGACCACAGAAGACATAAACTTAATAATCAAATATTGGGAGGAAGAGTGGAAGAGCCCAACAGAAAAGACAAGACCCTCAAAAGAGGAGGAAGACCAAGACAAAAGTGAGGAAGAAAAGAATCAGATGAATGGCGGAGGTAATATTCCAGGCCAATCAACAATCTCGGAGGCGGGGCTCAAATGGAAGGATAAGGGGCTAGAACAGGCAGAAAGGGCACAGAAGAAAGTTAAGGTGTAGAATAAGACCCCATTTTATATCTTAACCAATGATGATAAGCATACGATTATGTACCAGATACATGATTCCATCGAGGAAATCTAGGAGGAAGCATCCAAGAAGCAAGAGGAACGACAAAAGAAGGTGCAGGACCAGCTGGGGATACTTCAACAAATTCTAGAAACAACATGCATCAAGTCCATTGGACCAATGACAGAAGTGGAAAGTGCACAAATGGCCATGACATAGTTAACAAGGGATCATCAGACTATAGAAATTGAGGCAGATGCATTGGATTTTCCAGCGGGTGAATTGCAGAAGCAAATAAACGAGTTTGGCCAGTTGAATATAGTCGTATCAAGACTACCCGTCCAAAGAGTATAGGACTTACAAGCAAAATTGGTGCAAGAAATAAAGCATAGAGGAGATGCAACGCACCAAGACTTGGATAGAATAAGGGATGAAATAGCCCAAGTGAAAGCACAATACGATATGGCACTTCAAAAAAAGAAGGAGATTGAAGGCCGAATAGAGGAAGTTATAAAGAATAACGAGGGAGCTGAGGAAAGGGCCACAAAATCACTATAGGAAAAAGATGAAGCTGAAGCTATGGTGCAGAAGACACAAGTAGTTGTCCAGCAATTATACCGATCTGAAGCTATGGTGCAGAAGACACAAGTAGTTGTCCAGCAATTATACAAGCATGTGCCAGAAGTTCCCTTGGTAATTGAAGCCATTGTGGAGGAATAATTGTTGAAGATTGGCGAGGTCATTAAGGGATTCAGGGAACAAATCTAGGATTTACAACTGAAGGGAACACCCAGAATTCCATTAGAGGTATGCAAAGGTAGGGTGTGGATGGAAGAGACAACAATTGCCAAGATCAAGAAAATAGAAGACGAATGTGCAAAACTTTGTGAGGAGAGTGTGCAGGTGTGGGAAGAGCTCATGGGAGACCCAAAAATGAAGGTCGTAGAGGCCAGGCTGAGAGAAGCGCATGAGGCAGCAAAAAAGGTGGTTTCACTACCCCAGTAGAGCATATGGAAACCATTTTTGCTCAGCGACAGGCATGTGTAGAAGTGGAGAGATTTAGGGACCAACAAAATATCCTGCAACAGAGACTCGAACCCAGGTAGTAAGAAGCAGTAAGGATCGTTGGATAATTGGCCATTAATCAAGGTAAGTTCAAACAAGTAGTGATGGAAGCATAGAACAATCTCACGGACTTGACCCCACAGGCTGTAGAGGAGATAGCAGCAACAGAGGTCGCAATTTTCAAAGAAGTAGAGGTCACTAAGGTTGCATCTCAACCATTCATTTCAGCATGGAAGAACAAGCAACAGGCCTGAGTGGCTCGAGACGAGCCATAGGTGAGTGTTGGGGGAATGTTGGATAACAAGCAACAGGCCTGAGTGGCTCGAGACGAGCCATAGGTGAGTGTTGGGGGAATGTTGGATAGGCAGTTTTGGATACAATGTGGGGAGAAAAACCTAAGTATAAGGAAAGTGTGCAAAAGGAAGAAAGTGCACAAAAGGAAGAAAGTGTGAAGAAGGAAGAAAGTGTGAAGAAGGAAGAAAGTGCAAAGAAGGAGGAAGGTGTGCAAATGGAAGAAAGCATGCAGAAGGAAGACACTCCATAGAAAAAAGAATAAAACAAGAGTGTGAGAGAAGGATGACAGAACGACATTCCAGAAATAAATAAAAAATAGTCGAAAAGTTGCATGAAGAGAGAGAAGCAGAAGAAAGCAGTCGAAACAACCAGTTAACTGAACTGGCCTTGCTTTGTAATAGTTTTGGGATAAATAGACTAGGGTTTTAAGACCTAGGGTTTTTGAAGTATAAATAGATAACGATATGGGAGATTAGGGGGTTGGAAAAAGAGGGTATGCCATAATTATGAATGTAACAATTTATTATCAAGAAAACAGTTGAATAAAGAGAGAGTTTAGAGATGATATTGTGTCTTGTGGTATCTATTTTGAATAAAGAGAGAGTTTAGAGATGATATTGTGTCTTGTGGTATCTATTTGTCTATGTGTGCTTATGAATTATATTGCTTTGCTTCGTAGACTAGACTAGTTTATGGATGAATTGTGGCGTAATATTCATGAAGGTAATTGTGAAGAATCTTTGTAATAATCATAAACATACATAATATAGAATGAGGAACAATGACTCAAGTATTTGCCTCCCTTTCCCTTACTATTGCAGAAGCCAAGTTCTTGCAGTCCTAATAGATACCTCATGTGAGACTTCTTCTGTGCAAGCAAGTGATGCTAAAAGGGACAGTGTCTTGTGGGTTTGTTGGTCATATTTAAACCGAACCTTGGGTCTTACAACCCATGCACAGACAAGTAACCCAACACATTATTACATGGATTGTTGACTTTCATCACCTTGGAGACCACATGATGGATTATTTTATTTTTATCATGATGGGACATCTTCCTATGGGATCCACATGTGCCATATGGAGCATACATTCCACATTTTTCATTGTATTTGATGAGATAACCTGGCCCTGGAGGCCACACATGTGGTTTGACTTGGTTACATTGAACATTTATGGAGATATTCTCATGGAGAAACCCCTCTTTGAGTGGTTTGAGGAGGTCATTAGATTTTTACTTGGGTCTTTTTACTATTTTTGGATAGTACATGTGAGAGGGTACTTTGTGTGATGTGTGCTAGCTTGTCAGAAAATATATTTTGATTGAGTGCCTTGATTGTTTCTAGGTCAATGGAAATTGATGTAGAGTGTCTATGGCATTTCTAAAAAGTGGTTATAATAAAAAAATCCAATATATATTAAGGGGTTACAACGATTTCAAATCTATCATTTAAAAAACCCTTGATGCATTTTCACCACATGTACTACTTGGAGAAATGCACCCTTGATATTTATTTACTCGCTTTGTTGGTTGGAATACATATGGAAGCTTATCTCATGGTCAACCAATAACCCACTTATCTAGAGGATGTGTCCCACCTTCTTGGTCTATTCTTAGAGGGTGTTCCATAAACAACTCCATTGTTTTATTATTGTTGTCTTGTCCCATGGAGTTGGTTATATGAGAGAATTATTGAATTGTTTCCCTTATATATTTTTTTGTCTCTTCATGGAGAAGAAAGTGGATCTCAACAACTCATTGCTACTTTTACTAAAGAAATTGTTGAGAAGGATATTTTATTTTTATTCCTTGGAGAACTATTGGATATAAGAAAGTAAATAATTATTTGTTGTTGAGGGGATAGAACTGGAGCCTATATAAGGGTTTGCTCTCTCTATTTCATATGTGGTGGATTTAGGGAGAAATGTATTAGGAGATTCATTGAATATCTATTGGATGCCTTTGGATGATTCATGAAATGCTTTGTGGATGAGGATGTCTTATAGATCTTCATGCTCTCTCATATTGTTGGAATTACCTTAACAAATGTTTATGAAGTGGTGAATTTGGTAACTCTATTCCTTTTTCCTTTATGTTATCCTTGGGATGTTGTTTATGGATGCATTCTTTCTCTACTCTTGGTTAAATGCACATACATTTCATTCCAGGTAGTCAAAATATTGAGTTCATCTACTTTTGTGATCTCTCTAGTTACATTTCTGCAATTTGGGACAGCAAGGAAAGGGCCTTTGTAACTTGTACGTTTCAGCCTCAATAGCCATGTTTTCCTCAATAGGATTGTAATGTTCCCAAACAGATTTGCTTGGAACATGTTAAGTTTTAGTGTGTTTTGGTTGTGGTATTTCGTCAAACAGTTTGCATGCAATGTGCTTCTGAGTTGTTTATGGTCTGATTTTTATGTGTTTTTGCAACCAATAGTTGCATATAACAAATAAATACGAAGATAACTAAACTTCAGCAAAAACCCATGAAGGACAATACAATAATATAGCCACAAATCAGATCTGACCTTTATTTATTAACTAAGCAACTTCATACATGAAATATTCAGATCTGGCCTCCCTTTCAATCCACACTGTTGTCTGCGGAGTCCCATGCTCCAAACATGCCTCCATGTGTCTCATGACAATGCCTCCATGTGTCTCATGACATCATCATCGAGATCCCCCAAGGAGAATATATCTTTGTCCTATTGACGAGTCCTGAAATGGCCAAGATGTCCAACCATAGATACATCATGTATGGTCCTCA
Organism: Picea abies; assembly: GCA_900067695.1. Lineage (NCBI taxonomy): Eukaryota > Viridiplantae > Streptophyta > Pinopsida > Pinales > Pinaceae > Picea > Picea abies. The sequence continues at coordinate 25,906 of CBVK0101056563.1, forward strand.
AGATCCCTGACGTTGTCTGCTGCAACCATACCTCCTGCCAATTGATCTCATAGATCTCATCAAAAGTGCCTGTCCATCTCTGCTCCCAGTCCTCATCTTGTTGAGAGTCTAAACCTATATCCATCTCTGGAACATACTCTGTCCCACGGCTAAGGATGCTCTCCATCACGCCCCAAGCCTCATATGACTGTTTCGGATGAACCACCCCTATCCTGCTGTATATAATCACGTTACTCCTGTCAAGTGGTCTCTACGTACCAACTCTCCATGTCCCCTGCCACTGTCTATCTCCCCCTAAGTTGTTATCTATGATGAAAGTATCGGGGAAGGCTAACAAAAATAATTGCAACTGTATGTAGGACTGGAAAGTATCATAGACTTTGGTCAATCCCAATGGTAACTCTATTCCTTTTTCCTTTATGTTATCCTTGGGATGTTGTTTATATATGCATTTTTTTTGTATGCTTGGTTAAATGCACTCACATTTGATTCCAGATGATCATAATATTCGTAAGTGTTGGATTTCATCTACTTTTGTGATCTCCATAGTTACATTTATACAATTTGGGACAACAAAGAAATGGCCTTTGTAGCTTGTATGCTCTAGTCTCAATTGCCATGTTTTTCTCAATACGATAGCCTCCCATGAACCTTGATTTCACCCCATATTCCCAATGGAAAGACACTAGTCTTCGGTCCATTCATTCATATGATTTCCTAAACCTTTGTCACTTGTTTTGTTAGAGCCATATCTTCATATCACCTTATACTTCATCGTATAAGCTTTAGTAATCATATTATAGGAAAGCACCCCTTCAACTAGAGGAGAGTTGACCTAAAGTGTGAAGAGGGTATGTGAGGTGACATTGGCATCCCTCTTAGTTTTTCCAAGGTATCACTTGAGCTTTAGGACTTTATCTCAAGAAGTGGGGGTTTAAGAGGTAACAAGGCCTTCCAATCACTTCAACAAATTGGAATGAAGTTCACTAAAGGAGCAAGTGAAGGTATGATAGAGATAGTTATAGTGATGGGTACTAGGGGAAACTCCAATGGCCAATATCTATCTATCTCGGGGGCCTCTTCAATCCCATGAAAGGCACCTCTTAGGGATCTATGACTAACCACTAAGATACCTCTTCACATATGTGTGCAAGGGGTTATACCTCCAATAGTCATGGGGTTGAACATAGCTTAAAAGAGCTAGGTTGTCTCCATTAAACAATCGACCCTGACCACAATGTTGAAACTCATGATTGTGCCCCATTTCTGAATTAGCCTTTTCTTTTTGTAAATAAAAATAAAAATATAACCTTAGATAATCTTCATGTACATACACATGTCAAAGTTTGCCACCTGTTATTCTATACAAATGGAAACCAGAACATGTGGCTTGTAGAATAGGCAAGCATGTTTTTGTGCATAGTCCCAAAACAAAACTAAGTCTAAGTCTAATTGTAATTGAGGCCTCTCTAGACCTGATAACATAACAACAAGAAAACTAGATAGGAGGTGAACCTGGGTGACCTTCATTGGTGGGGGTGAAAGTGAATGATTGACACCATGTCAGGCAGTGTCGCTTGGTTGGCTCACTTGACAGGGTGTCAAACAATATGTCCAGGAGACGGTTGAGGGTGTCATGGCAATGGATTTGGTCGACCATGTCTCTTCGCATTTCAAAGATTAGCTGCAGATGATCTTCTAAGAACCTGAGGGGACTGGGTGGTTCTGACGCTGGAGCCTACAATGCTTGGAGTCCTGTGAACATCTGGTGCAGTTGGCGTTATTGGTTCCTCTAGCCATTCTGGAGGAATCTCTTCCTCGACCAGAAAACCACCAAATTATGTCCCGGTATGGACACTTGGAGTTGCACTAGCAGTTGGAGCAGTTGACATTGTTGTTTCCTCCATCCATTCTGGAGGAATTTATTCCTCTACCATACAACCACCCCATTATGTCGAAGGATGGGCGCTTGGGGGCTCAATTAGATCTAGTGAAGTCGACGGAGTGGATTCCTCCAGCCATTCTAGAGGAATCTCTTCCTCAATCAGAGAGCCATTTGATTTTATCATGGGGTCAACTCTTTGAGGCAGTTGTTCCAAATTGCAAAGGGGGTTTTGAGGGTCGGAGGTAGTGCACAAATGTTCATCGGTTCAATTATGATCAGACTGGAGAGGGCCAACAAGGTCGATGAAGGGTATGGGGGGTGGAGAGAGGGAAGAAGAGGGTTCAGGTCAACAGTGTCAGGCCGCAAAACTTAATAGGTCGGCCTGTGCTTGGCTTGTCCCATTCACGCGGCATGGGAAAGACACAGACTTAAACAATAGCTAGATGCTAGAGGGGAGAAAGACTAGATGGACCAGGCAAGGAATGGGAAGAGGAGTGCAAAGCCAGAATGAAATAACCATTGTGATGCCTTACCTCCAGAATGAAAGTATCCATAAATAATAAATTGATAGCGTCAAGTTGCATCGTACTTGCTCTGGTAAGCCTCGATCGATGTTGTATGTGTGCCATTAAAATTTCATCTCATGTGCAGGTGCACTACCTCCCTACCAAAGTGAATGTGAGGCATGTTGAGTTGACAAGGAGGAAGGTTGGTGACTGTGGGCATTAACCACATTGATCACATGTGTGCCAGGTGTTGTTGGGTAGCTAGGAGTCACCCCATCCGAGGCCCATTTTTGAATTGGCCTTGATCACATCCGAGGGAAAGGATTTTAAAGGCCCCAAAAGTACAACAAGTATGTCCCAATGTGAATGATTGTGGAAAATAATTTGGATGCCTATCCCCACAATCCTAACCTGACTACAAGATTATTTTTCTGCTCAAGTAGGGAATTTAGTTTTTTATGAGTTAAAATTTTGATTTTAGAAGGCTAATGTTGGTGTCATGAACCAACCATATATGATTAAGGTATGTGGAGTATGTGCACAAGTGTTGTGAACAATTTGAAATGAAATTCCAGAAATGAAATAAATATTACTGAAAAAGAAACTACATATGGAATTACTAAAAAGAAAACAAACGAAACTAACAAATATTATTTCATATTTAAATACAATTATTGATTTAATAATTGTCAATTTGGCCTAGCTCAGTGGTTGTGGAATGCACAATTATCCTCCCCACGTAGGTTTGATTCTGGTAAATGACACATTGAGCTCATAATGAGTATATTATTGTAACGATTGTAATTGACTTGGCTTTGTACCTCGAAGAATCTAGGTTTACCCTAGGTATCATCCTCAAAATAAGGGGAAGAACCGAGGGTTTCCCCCAAGATATATTACCTGGAAAAATATTATTAATATAATTATTATTATTATTATTATTATTATTATTATTATTAT
>CBVK0101056566.1:0-14420 GCA_900067695.1 Picea abies
CCCTTTTCCTCTTCCTATCTCCATCTCCTTCCCCCCTATCCCCCCCTTTTTCTTTCCCCCTCTTTTTCAATTTCCAAACTTCTTGTTAAAAAATATTCATAGAAAATTACAATAAGAAAAATAATTATCTTTTAATGATTTCAAATTTTATTCAAAAATAATAATAATAATTTATTTATTTTTTGATGGAAAAAGATATCTATATTAAGAATTTCCAAAAAAGATATATAGCAAGTATAATTAAAAATGGAGACGGCCCAAGTGACCTTAGGATATTTAGGTCCCTATTTATCCTAAGGTCATAATATTAAATCATCAATATGGTTGAAATACCCTTTGGTGGTTGAGAATTAATGTTTTATCGTGTTCATTCTTATCTTTGTATACCAAAATTGGTTTATAGTTCTTGCACCCTAAATTCGAACATCTTATAAATGTTAATTTCTTCTATGTAGACAACTTTAATATTTTCTCAAATAACCCCTCTCTCTCTCTCTCTCTCTCTCTCTCTCTCTCTCTCATTACTTAAAATTTGCAAAACTGTTGGAGCAATAAAGGTTAAAGACTTTCCCTTTCTCATAAGATCGATTAGGAAATGTCACATATCCATCCATGTACTTTGGTAGAGTGGATCGAATAAAAAGTAATGGTAATAGATTCACCATAATTTTCTATCAAACATGTTAAGTGGGAAGTAGAACATTAAAATAAAGCATTCAACACGCTTGAACATTCATCGATTAGAGAACACACATTTACATATACCATTAGTTGTACCAAGATAATAACTTGTAGTTCCCTTAGTTCTACTATAGAATTTCCTATCACTATAGTCAAATCAATTTTAAATGGGCTTTCCTAATGAATTTTTTATTGAGTAAAAGAAGCACGTTAGAGATGTAATAATTGGATGTTTCTAGCATTTTGTTTAGATATATTTTCTTTTCTTTTATGTAATAGCATCATATGCATTTGTTCAAGTTTAAAAAGTACATCTAGGAGGAGCATCACATTGTCGTGATTTTGTTTTTTCCTCAGAGGTCAAAATTGAAGACAATCAAGTATGTTGTAATTTTGTATTTCCAATCCCTTTCGTCAATAACATGATCTCCATTATTATTGAGAATATTTGATGAATGAACATCTATCTATTTCTTTCCACCTTCTACTTTCTACTTTTTTGCATCTCAATTTGATTCATTCTCTTAAAGGTTTATTAAACAATAAATTTTTAATGGTATAATAAACACAATGTCTTCCCAAAAACTCTGATATCTTATTTGAAATTGTATCAAAATCAAAGGATTTTGAGACTTGGTAGAGGTTATTGAAGGGATTGTGAATGTCATTAATCATGCATAAATTATTCAAGATGCAAAGCAACCATGCTTTGGCTATCCTTGTGTTGGTCAAAATTCACCCTCCAAAGCTTTAGCAAGGCCATAGATTATGTTGGTGATGCCATGTTTATCACATATAGTGCATCATATACATTGCAAAAGGAGGCCATATAGGCCATCATTCTTTTGTATCACTTATTTCTTGTCTAGAATAATTCTACCAAGAGAGATAAGAGCATACAGTAGATGATGCTCAATTAGCTCACACCCATCCACTATATATCTCACACCTATAATATTTATTTCATTGAGCTTTTTGTGATCCCAATGGGTAACTAATGCCCAAAAGAATGTCTTTAACCCATCGATAGATATGCAGAGTAAGGAATTGTTCATCTAAAGGTTTGAATTCTCCCAATCAACTCAAGCATCGCTTATACATTAAATGAAACACCATAATCAACACCATCGTGACTAACTCTCATGCCAACATATCTAATGGATGTGTATACTTGGATATCACATATGATTTGTAAGTTTATGAGTATAATCTCACTTATTATGCCAGTATACGAGCTTAATATATGTCATTATTAAATATGGTTTTATCTTATTGTATAAAATTAAACGACTATAGTAGTGAGCCCTCTGGTGAAGAATTAAAGTATTCCCTATGAAATGGTTACAAAGGAATGGTGGCAAATTGGGAGCCACACCTTAAGTAATTAATTGTTAATTATGTGTTTATTTTTTAACTTATAAATATTAGAATTATTCATTCATGGATTAAAATATATTATATTCTTCCAAACTCATGATGACAAGGGTGACTTGAAGGTATTAAAGGATATTGACAACTTTTTAACATATACGCTTTTTTTTACATATTTAAATGCATTCAACAATTTTTTAGTTTATTGTACTCATGTTAATTTTTTATGTTTCTACATAGTGGAGAATATGATGAAGGAACTAGCAATAGTTCATTCAAATTTTGATATCGGGCCCATACCCCTAGAATTGGATTCTTTTACGGCAGCCTTAAAGTGCTCAAGCCTCTCCCTCTCTGACGCTCGGGATACTCTTACCTGGGCCGAGGGCGATGGGTCAGGCAAGGTTGTAGCCAAGAATGTTTATGTCGCTCTCCTGCCGGATAGGGAGGTCGATGCCCAACCTACGTGGCTCCGCCGGTTATGGTCTTGGTCGCTCCCCTTAAAGCATAAATTATTTTTTTGGCTTTGTGCTAGAGATAAACTCCTCACCTGGGAGATGCTACGTAGAAAAGGTTGGCAGGGTCCTGGCTTATGTGTTCTTTGCCGCAGAGCCTCGGAGGACATTCATCACTTGCTAATTCACTGTATTTTTTCTCAAGATATCTGGAAACGCACTTTGTAGTTTTTCTCCCTCCCCTTTCATTGGACCAATGCCACCTTTACTGAATGTTTCTCCTCCTGGTTATCTGTCCAAGCTGTGCCCCCTACTCTGGCAGTCTTCATTTGTTGGCATATTTGGTTAGAGCGCAACAAGGCTCTTTTCGAAGATGCATCCCCTTCCCTACAGGAGGTCTATTACAGAACTCTAGCCTCTTTCCATTGGCAGCCGTCTACAATCAAGGCTCTTCCTTTCAAAGCGGTGGATTCTTTCTTGCTTGAAGGTTACTCTGTGGCTTGTTTTGACGAAGCGGATCAGACTTTTGGTTTATGCTGTGGTGTTGGAGGTACTTTCAAATCTCACCCGAAGAGGATTACAAAGTGGTTTCTAAATTGTGGTAGGGGTACAAACACCAAAGCCAAGCTCTTGGGCTTATGGGCTACACTTATGCTTGCTTCCTTTTGGTCCCTAAATCACCTACAAGTCATAGGTGACTCGAAAGTTATCATTGACTGGATTAATCGTAAATGCAATCTCCAGTCCATCCACGTGGAAGGTTGGAAACAAAAAATGCAACAGCTGTCTCTATCCTTCACTGACATCTCCTTCTGCTATCTCCCCAGATCGTTCAATTCTGAGGCGGATGCTCTCTCTAAGAGAGCTCTAAGTCAAGTGGTCAACAGGGTCTCAATTTACCACTATGACAGAGGATAGGAGAGCCCGATTTCCTCCTTCAATCTCTTCGAGCTATAAATTCAAGTTCGTTGTACAGGAGAAGAGCTTAGAGAGCCTTGAATTCTGCTTGTATTTGTCTATTTGTATGGCGACAGAGGCAGGATTCGTTAGCCATAGTGACAGATCTACTTTAATGGGCGATTGACTGAACAAGACGCATATTGAGAGCTTCAGTTTCTCTTTTGTGATAGCTGTGATAGTTTTTTGACTCGTATATTGACCACTATTTGTTCCCTGGCAGCTTTGTTTTAATTGTAAGATCTGATCTGACCTGGTTCTAGCACTGATCCAGCTTATTTGTCTAGTTTCATAGTTTTTGTAAACGAATTTATACCATTTATAAATTTGAGTTAATTTCTCTTGGGAAAAAAAGCATTGAAGTAATTTACACATAAAGTAATAATATTTAAAAGTTCATGTATGTATAAGATAAGGAGATATTTATGTGGTACTTAAAAGTAGATATAAGAAAGAGAAGCTCATGCATGCAACTTTCTAAGGAAAAAATATGTGTATGGTACATAAAATAAATATAGGAGAGAAGAAAAACAATAAAAATCTTATTATTTAAATTGCAGAGAGAGAAAAAATAAATAAAAGACAAACAAGTCTAAAAAAGTATTTAAATTTCAACAACTTGTGTTGAGTTATACATGAATATAAACAATTCATACACTCTCAACTATACACCCTTCTTTTACTTTAATGTCATAATGACATACAACTATCATCATTGAATAAGGGATACGTATTGAAGTAATTCACACATAAAGTAATAATCATAATGACATACAACTATCATCATTGAATAAGGGATACGTATTGAAGTAATTCACACATAAAGTAATAATATTTAAAAGAACATGCATGCAACTTTTCCAAAGAGAAGATATATATATGTTACATAATGTAGATATAGGAGAGAATCCATGTTGAATCCCTTTGTGCTTTCCCTGCCTTTATTTTATTTTTTCTTTTTTTATTATCTCTTTTTTTCCCCTTTTTATACTTTCCTTAATCTTGTTTTCTCTTTTTCCCTTTCTTGATACTACCATACTTAGTCATTTTTCACGTTCATAGAATTTCAGACTCATGGAGTATCGCACTTGCATTATGTTTTGTTCACCCATGTATAAGTTCGTCCAACACTTAAAATATTTTTGCACCTCGTAATTTTGAAATTTCGGACCTACATGATGCACCTCCACTCTCTCCACTATCTTCCCGACACTTTCCATTACTTATTCATTTCATACATTTGGACTTTCCAACTTGCGAACCTTTAGACTTGTGTATCTGCCTTTTCATACTAGTTGCAAACCTTGATTCTCGACTGTTTCTTGTCCCTTCACATTTTTCAATGTCACATTTATTATTATACCTATGTACCCAACTACCAAATTTATTGATGATGTGGTCGTTAATGAATAATGCTAATACCGAGGCTACTAATAATTATTTTGAGTTAGTGTTTATGTAAAAAGAAATCTAAAACAAATTTATTTTACTGTGAAAAATAATATCTCAAGAAAATTTGGCAAGCTTTGTTGGGACAACCATGAAAGCAGTTGTTCTGTGGGGATAATTTGAACATCATTGCTAGGGAAGATCAAAATTATCATTGGTCCCGCTCCTACTAGTATTATTTAAATTTTTTGGATAAAGAAGACAACAAAGTGTGGACCTCGGGAATAGTTCTCATGGGATGTGTTCCATAAGTGTTTGAATGCAAAGATATTGTCACCTAGTGCGTCGATAAGCTTATTCAAAATAGCAAAGTCATCATGTTGCAGAATAGTTCTCCTATCTCATTGGTGCCTTCAATATTTAGAGAAATGTTGAAATTTCCGGAGCCAAATTTGATCTATAAAGGGGAGGAGGCTAGAAATTTTCTAAAAAGCAAGAACAACGGAATAGAGCTTCTTCTGGAATATTTGCATGACCCTGCGTCAATGTTTGAAGACATATCCATAATTCAGGTAAGTTCTTTGAAGAATCCTTATAAATAAATTGCCTAGTTATTTACTTGAATTGTTGGCTATGACTCCACAGAGACAATTCCTTGACTAGCATTATATATATTGCATTTCGTGGTTCATGAAAACACTATCTTCGACTGGGCAAAGATTTTTTCGAATGAAATCACTACACAGTTGACTAATTTCAAGAATGATAAAAGATTGTATATCTCATCTTATTTGATATTTTCTATTACATATTGTCATACTTTTGAGGGTTTAAACGTTACCCTGAGAATTAAAACAAAGGTGGACCCTGTGACCATGTGGTACCAACCTCTATGGAGGCAGAGAGTCAACCATCATTTCTATGAGGAGTATTCAAACTTTGTATCTAAATTCAAAAAGTTTTTATTTGGGGAAGACACTTTGCGACTATCATTGGAGGCAACAACTTTTCTGAAGGAAAAGGGAGTTCTGGAGAAAATGGAAGATTATAATGTCATCAGGGTTTTCCACTCTATCGAAAAACCTATTTTCCTTCCCTGTTATATATCTAATAATTTGGTTATCATTGAGATAGCTAGGAATTATAAATTTTGGTTCCATACTTTCTCTAAAAAAAAAAAAGAACAATCAATTCATACCTCTCCCGTGGAATGTGGGTGAAATTCTTCTCCGAGGAATTTCCAAAATAGATGAATATGTTTCTTATTTCAATAATTTTGACCTCAAGTTCTTAGAGGAAATCAAGGGTTTCAACCCGAATCACCTTTTTAATAATCATTTTCTTTCAGTTGGGCTCAACCCTGCACTTTTAAATTCATTCGTCAACAGAGAAGAAGAAAATGATAGCCACAATCCTAATAACCAAGAAGCCAACAAAGGTTATGGAGATATAGAAACTTCTATAAGCACTACAGAGCACCATAAAGAAAGAGGTAAACCTTGAGTGATAAAATTTTCCAGTCACCATCTATCTCTCGAAGAAGTTCCTTACCAAAGGAAAATCCTTAGCTAGGGACATCCAACACAAGAAAAATGCATAGCAATAAATCAAGAGATGATGAAGCGAGGAACCCTCATAAAGGGAACCTGGAGAATCCCCATAAATTAAAGGTCAAAAGAAAAAGGAATAATTCACAGCAGGAGGGGGATGAAACACATGCTCCAAAAAATGATTTGTTATTTGATAACATTGATTTGGATGTAGATATTGAAAACATAACTTTCCTAGATTTAGAAGTATCACCTCAATAAAATGTATAGCCTGTCTATGAACTCATGATCCTAGATGAGACACTTTCTAATGAGGAAATATTCATTGTACAAAATTCATCTTTCGATAAAGAATCTAAGAAATTAGTTTTTGAGATAACTAAAAAGAGTAAGAGATGGAAGCTACGGTCTACCATTGAAACTCAATATATCTTACCTTCCAAATTATCATCTATTCATAAAGTTACAGGGGACACACTTGATGTTTAAATTGCAAACATGGAAGAAGAGAATGCCTAGTTGAAATAAAAAATTAAAGAATTGGAGGCAACCCTCATTCCTCCACCTATTCTGGCTTCTCTCGTTGCTATAATTCATCATGGAAATGGTCTTCAAGAAAACCCAAAACCAAGTGCAAGGGTTAAAGGAATTTCTAGTTTAATCATTGCCACCTGAAATTTCGTTGAACAAAATATTAAGAAAGTAATGTCATTAATTGTAGAGTCATGGGATATGACAAAGAGTTTTTATTCTCTCGGTTTAAGAATTCAAAATACCAAGGAATATTTAAACTCATATTTGAAAAATGATGAAGGGTTCTACACTGATAGAGTTGTGTTGTTTACAATGAAAGTTTCAGCAATGATAGAGAAAACAAGAAAGCAAGAAAATATACCTTCTATATGCTACATCAAACAATTGAAATCCTGCTGGATGGAAAGAATTAATGTGTTAAAAGGTCTAATAACTCAATTGACTAACTTATCAAGAAGGAAAAATGAAGCATATTTAAAAAATCTTGATTTGGATATCACAAGAGCTACCATTGAAGTCCCAGACCCTAAATATCTATCAAATTCGATGCTCATGACTTGACATCATTTCGAAGAATAAAATGAAGAATTAAAAATGGCATTGACTGAAAAGTTTGATAATATGATGGAATTTACACATGATGACATTGACAACTGGCTTGTTGAGTACAAAAATACAAATGAAGGCATTGTAAATATAATACAAAATTTATCTGTTGATCTTAGGGAAATTGAAAAGGAGTTGTTTAATGTTAAGATAAAAAAATAAGTAATTGTTGCTCCATTAAGGGATTTTATCCAAGAATGGTTGAATAAATCAATAACCAAGATCTTCGAAATTCCAGCAGAGGTAGTTATGACCTGTAATCAAACTGCAACCAGCAAGAGTATAAAGGAAGTAGTAGAAAGAAAATGAATGGAGATAGATACCATCATAGTAAGTCCATGTTGGTCACATGATTCTTTATTTATTAGTTTTTCATCTAGTTATTATTCTTCTTTGAATAGAAAAGTATAACCAAATCCTGATAACTTTATCTCTATCTTCTTTCCAGATTCTATTATTTGACATCCAGCCACATTCTTCCTTCTACGTTATATTTTATTGTATATTTTTTCTTTATGGTCTGCAGGAGCCCCAATCCCAATCCTTTGGACAAAGGCCTTTTAATTTCAAAGAATTGTAACAAATTTTATTATTTTTGAGAAATCCTAGAGAACTAATTCAGGATCAATTTTGATTGTATTTTATAACTCTGAGTTTTGAGTATAAAGTATCTGAAATTGATCTATCATAATATTATTTTGATCTATACAAGAATATACTCTACAAAATTTCTCTCATGTGTACAAACCATGTTCTTTTATTTTGATGTGATAAAAAATATTTATTTTCACTATGATGGATGTGAAGAACTTTTGTTTATTTTATGTAATGTGTGATGTGTGATATTCCTGGTCCATTTCTCAGTAATGTTCTTTTATAAATCCTTTTACTTTTCATCATGTTAATCTTTCTTTGAGCATAAAAGATTGGACTATCTTAAGGTCCTATATTATTTCTTGATCCAAAGTTATTAAGAATATCATAAGCCAATGAGGAGTACCACCTCTATAAAAATGAAGGAGGATTAATATCCTTGTGAGGTTGTTGTTTCAGTCCTGGACAGATTCAAGCATCAACATTTTTGGTGACCATACTGGGGACAAACTTAAATATTTAATATATGGTTATATATTCTAAAATTATATGACTTTGCCTCAGGCCAACCAGCCCCAGTTATAGATCAAAATGAATAATCAACAAAATATTCTTCATCAGTTATATAATCTTGTGATAACAAATGCTCAAATGAGAGAAGAACTAGAAAGATCATGGGAGACATTGGTTCAATAAGAAGAAAGAGAAATTATCTAGAAAAAAAAAGAGACGAAAGACAAGATCGGAGAAACGAAAGACAAGCTTGAGAGCAAGGCGGGAATTGAAGAAAAAGGAAAGCAGTTGCACACCTAAGAATCAAAAGAAATCATTTTCACACCTAAGAAGTATAAAGGCATAATCCTGAAGAAAATAAGGAACTTCCAAACATGGTTGATAGAGAATAAATATGAGAAGAACCACATGAAGAAAGATGAGAGGAAAGACATGAAGAAAAAAGAGAATAAATATGAGAGGAAAGCAGACATGAAGAAAAACGAATATTCATAAATTTGAGAAGAATAAGATATTCTTCGCTCAATCTACGAGGTGAACATCATGAGTTACCTCTTATTCCTAAAGGTACTCTGAAGACATTTTTTAGAGATGGAACTATTGATGCTAAGAGACATATTGATTTGTTTTTGAATGTTTGTGATTTCCATCTTGTTGAACATGGCGACATAATGGTAAGGTTGTTTCTCCAAGATTTATCAGGCTAGGCTCACGAATGGTACACCACATTCCCCACAAGGTCAATTGGCTCTTTTGATGACCTTGAAGCTATGTTCCTGAATATGTTCGCTCCCCCGGTCGCATATCATACCCTTCTCACTAATTTCCCCCAAATTTTCCTGAAGAAAATGAGAGAATAAGAGATTTCAATCTCAGATTCAATAAAATACTGAACAAGATCTCTAAGATAAAAGGTCAAATGATATAGTAATACTCAGTTGTTATAAAAATGCCATGCCACCCAATGTGAAGTTCTTGATTAGAACTTCCCAAATTGATACTCTAGATGAAGCAATGACCAAAGCTATAGAGATGGAGGAAATCATCATTGAAGTGGGCATTGACCCTGACATCATTCTTGGAAAAGTACAAAGACAGATGGGTAATATAAATATTGATGATCACGAAGCATCTAGTTCGAGAAAAGAATGGAGAACAAAGGTCGCAACCAAGTCAAAATTAGACCATTGGTGGGAGATTTTTTTAAAGGAAATATACCAGATGTGAAAATAGACCTTGTTGTAGCCCAGGAAACTAAGAAAAGGATTGGGATTGCACTAACGAATATAACCATTAGACATATGCAAAATGAAATAATGATATTCAGAAGGAACGATAATTATATGCCCAATCCAAGGATGTTGGTCCCAGAAAAAAAAGGAACCCTTCTGAAAAGTAGAGAGATAGATTTGAAAATTTTGATAATCAACAAAGACAGAGGGTCCCCAGACAACCAATTATGAATGCAGCGGTTCTTGATGAACCATATAATGAACATATAGTTGAACCAGAAAATGATTATTTACCAAAATAAATTTTTGAATCTGTATAGATGGATGGATGGGAGATGTCCATGTATATATTTGAAGAAGGAGAAGATGATCATGCCTCACAAGAAAACGTTGTCCAAACACGGGCATTTGTAAATAAGTCTAAAAGTAAAGATAATTCTGAAAAAAAAAAAAGAAAAAAAAAGTATAAATAGAAAGACAATGAGAAAGAGAGTAACAAAAATATGATAAGAAACATCGGAGTTAAGAAGAAACATCAAACACTAAACCCCCTTCAAATGATATATAATGTTGTTGATGATCTAAGTAAGTTGAGAATTACTCTTCCTTTCACAGAAGTGGTAAAGATTCCTTAATAGAGGGAAAATATTTTGAAGTTTTTGGATGAGCCAAAGGAAAGAATTGAAGAAGTTATCGCAAATATAAAGCAAAGTCAAAATACATCAGTAGTAAAGTTGAGAGGCAAAGTCCCACCCTTATATATTTTGATAGAAAACCATGATGTTGCTCTCCATAATTTTCTAGTTGATACTGGTGCGACAAGAAATATCATGCCTTTGGCAGTAATGGAGTCGCTTGGTATGAGCTTCACCAGATACTATTAAACAGGAGAAATCATTTACAGATTGATTCCAGGAAGATGCCATCTTATGGAGAAATTAAATATTTTTATGCCTTGATTACTGTCACTCCCCATATGATTACATCTTTCAATATTGTGGTGATGGATCTTCCTCCTGCATACAGAATTGTCCTCGCAAGAGACTAGACATCCATGATCAAAGGCTATATAATGAATGATGGAAGATGCATGATGTTACTGGATAAAGACATAGCAATGATCAAGGTTCCTCATGAACCTAGGAGACCATTTTCTTTCGAAAGCAAGGATAACGAGCTAATGGATATTATATAGATGTTGGTATCGAAAACTATGCCATCCTAGATATGGAATAGATTGATGATATACATAATGATTATTATTTTTTTGCGAGCTATTGGAGGATGTCATTTGATGGAGCTTGTTCAAGCTTAGGGAGCAAAGTTGGAATTTTTCTTAAAATCCCTGAAAACATTATACATCCACATGCCATTAGACTTGAGTTTTCTTGCACAAATAATGAAGTCGAATATGAGGCTTTGATTCAAGGAACGATCCTTGCACAAGAAATGAAAATTGAACATTTAATTGTAACTGGCGAATATGAATTGATAATAAATCAACTCACTTAGAAATATAATATTAAGAAGGAAAGGATTAAATTTTATTTCAAAAGAGTAAATGAATTGATAGAGAACTTAGGTTCTTTCAATATTTATTTCATTCCAAGGGATAAAAATCAGAAGGCAAATTCATTAGCATTGTTTGCTTCGTTGTCAAACCCATGTGATATCCAGAGTGAGATGTCTTTTCAAGTAAAAAGAGTATTTTGACCTTCGATCCTTGATAACTAGGAGTATCTTCAAGTGTTTGAAAATGATGAATACCTAGAGAATTTTCTAGTAAATGAAAATGAAGATGAAGATAATGGCATTGCCTCTGTTCCGAAGAATTGTGTCTAGTATAAATCTATTTTCACAAGAGATGATCATGCCAAAACTCTTGTGGAAGAATTATCAGTCCAAAAAGTTCAAGAAACGAGAAAAGTCAATATTGGGAATGATAGTTCCCCAAAGTACATTAAATTGAGAGGTGATTGTAAATCCGAAGAATTTGATCAATATGTTACCATATTCAAAGAATATCTTGATGTTTTCATGTGGAGTTATGATGATTTAAAGGCATTCGATAAAACAATATTTCAGCATATCATCCCATTAAGAGAAGCAACAAAACATGTCAAACATAAAACAAGGATGATGAATCCCAAGTTGAAACCATTGGTGAAGATCAAGTTGGAAAAACTAAAGAAAGATGGAATAATATATCCCATCGGGCATTCTGATTGGATTTCAAATCCGGTGGTTGTGAGAAAAAAGACTAGGGAGATTCAGATGTGTGTGGATTTAAGGGATCTTAATAAATGAAGTGTAAAAGATAATTATCCTCTTCCTAATATGGAATTCCTTCTTTAACAAATCATTGGATCTACTTGTATGTCCATGTTAGATGGTTTTTATGGATACAATCAGGTTTTGGTTGCGAAGGAAGACATAGAGAAGATGACTTTCATAACGCCTTGGGAGACATATGCATATGCTCAGATGCCATTTGGTTTAAAGAATGTTGGAGCTACATTTCAGAGGGATATGGACCACGCATTTGAAGGATTGATAGGGAAATTCATGGCGGACTACCAAGCTGATTTGGCTGTCCATTCAAAGACAATAAATTATCACATTCATCAACTAAGAAAAGTATTTGAAAGATGTAGGTTATATGGGGTTTCTTTGAATCCAAAGAATTGTTTGTTTGTTGTGATTAAAGGAAAGTTATTGGGGACTATTGTGTGAAAAGAAGGAATTTATATTGACCTAGAGAGGGTTAGAGAAATTAATTAACTCAACCCTCCATCATCTAAGAAAGGAATCCAATCAATTTTTTGGTAAAATCAATTTTTTGCGGAGATTTATTCCTAATTACGAAAAAATTGTAAAATTGATCAATTTATTGTTGAAAAAGGATCAAAGGTTTGAATGGAATTCAGATACACAGGAAGCCTTTAGTGAAATCAAAATCACAATCATTATGGCCCCAATCCTCATAAGTTTGGATTTTCAAAGATATTTCATCATCTATCCATTTGCAATAGAAACTGTTGTGGCATCTGTCCTTACTCAAAGAAATGCCAAGGGTGAAGAGATACCAATCAGTTTCATGAGAAAGACCCTCCATGATTATGAATTAAGATACTCGAAATTAGAGAAATGAGCCCATGCTATCGTAAAGTTGGTAGCACACTTTCATATCTATATATTAAATTCTTATTCCATTGCATATGTTCCATCCTCTCATGTTAAGATGCTTTTAAACTAGCAATTAAGAGAAGGGAAATTGGAAAATTGGATGGAGAAAATTCAAGAGTTTGAAATTGAAATTAAGCCTCTAAAAGTAGTTAAAGGGAAAGGATTGTGAAATCTTATTGTGAACGGTGATTCTTTGAATGGAGTAGTTTCGGTTTCAATTGGAAAACCTATATCTATCTCTGAATGTTACAAATATATTGTGTTTTATTTAAAGTCTGGACAATTTCATGTCACCTTGACTCTGAAAGAAAGAAGGGAATTCAAGATGAAATCAGATCAATATGTGTTGATTGATGAAATATTGTTCAAAAGGAATTATGATGGCATGTTATTAATGTGCGTTGATGAAAAGAGAGATCAAGCATTAATACAAGAATTCCATGAAGGCATATGTGGGGGGCATTTTGCACTTACTACTACAACACATTAAATAATAAGAGTTGGATTTTATTGGCCATCAATTTTCAAGGATTCATATGCTATGGTAAGAAAATGTATCTCTTGTCAACAATTTTCAGGGAATATGAAAAGGTCTGCAATGCCTTTACAACCCATATATGTAGAACAACCATTCACCTAATGGGGACTGGACGTCATTGGACCAATAAATCCAAAATCAAGTAAGGGGAATATATATATTTTGGACCAATAAATCCAAAATCAAGTAAGGGGAATATATATATTCTTACTACTACAGACAACTTCACCAAATGGAAATACGAAATAGCATTGAAGAAGGTTGATTATGATGAATTAATTAAATTCCTTAAGGATAACATCTTATGCAGATTTGGTGTTCCAGAAAAGTTCATTATTTGAAATGGCTTAATTTTCATCAGGTCAAAATTCACAAAACATTGTGGAGAGTATGGCATCAGCATGGGACAATCCTTGAACTATTATCCACAAGAGAATGGTCTTGCCAAGTTTACCAATAAGACACTCATTCATATTTTAGAGAAAACTATTGATCAAAATCAAAAGAATTGGCACTTGAAATTGACAGATGCTTTGTGGGAAAGCATGATGACTCTGAAATATTGTACTGGGATGTCTCCTTATATGTTGGTTTAAGGAAAGGAAGAAAAAATCCCAATCATACTTGAACTGAATGCCTTGAATTATGCAGTTAACATATAAGACGTTGAAGATATCACTCCTATGAAAAAGAGATTAAATCAATTATTGATATTGGAAGAAGAATGAAGTGAAGCTTTGCATAGAACATTTAAGAGGCATTAGAATGTCAAAAGATATTTCTATTAGAGTGCAACAGTAAAAAAAAATCGAAA